>JAVTVY010033074.1:0-13640 GCA_036873755.1 Hanleya hanleyi
ACATGTAGCCCTCTCATTTTGTGAAGCAGATGACCCAACATTACACCCTGCAGCTACATGTAGATGAGAAGACTGGGGTCTTGTTTACTGGGAATTAACTGTGATGTTGAATACAAGAAACCAATGCAACACTCAATATATCCCAAATCATCAATACATGTAGAATAATTGAGTTAAGATAAATAAGTCATTGTGTGAAGTCTGACCACATGTACTCACATTGGCTAGGTGCATGTCTGCCCACATATAGTATGTGTAGGAAGGTTGACACTCATATTGGCTATGCACACGGAAGTCTTATTAATAAACACTGCAATATGCATTATTATTCAGCATAGTAAGACTCAGTATGTCTCAGATCATTAATACATATTGTAATATATTCGACTCGGGTACATAAGTCACTCTGAATTCTGACCACCTATGTTCTTCGTAGGAAGGTCTTACACACATAAACTGTGTATCTAGGTCCCATAACTGAACTTGGATAAAATATAATTAGCTAGCTTACTCAAATGTTCCAGATGATATTGCAATACATGTACTATTGAATGTTTATTAAAGAAGTTATGACACACACAAACTATGTATGTAGGTCCCATAACAAATCTGTGATAAAATGCAATTAACTAGCTCACTCAAATATCTCGGATCAGTGATATTACAATACTTGTACTCAGAATACATAGGTCGCTGTGTGAAGTCTGATCACCTGTACTCTGTGTAGGAAGGTTGAACACACATAAACTATGTATGTAGGTCCCATAACAAATCTGTGATAAAAGGCAATTAAATAATTCAATCAATTATCTCAGATCAGTGATATAACAATACATGTACTCGGAATACATAGGTCGCTGTGTGAAGTCTGATCACCTGTACTCTGTGTAGGAAGGTTGGACACACATAAACTATGTTTGTAGGTCCCAAAACTAAATTGTGATAAAAGGCAATTAAATAATTCAATCAATTATCTCAGATCAGTGATATTACAATACTTGTACTCGGAATACATAGGTCGCTGTGTGAAGTCTGATCACCTATACTTTGTGTAGGAAGGTTGGACACACATAAACTATGTATGTAGGTCCCAAAAACTAAACTGTGATAAAAGACAATTAAATAATTAAATCAATTATCTCAGATCAGTGATATAACAATACATGTACTCGGAATACATAGGTCGCTGTGTGAAGTCTGATCACCTGTACTCTGTGTAGGAAGGTTGGACACACATAAACTATGTATGTAGGTCCCATAACTAAACTGTGATAAAATGCAATTAAATAATTTACTCGTTTATCCCAGATCAGTGATATAACAATACTTGTACTCAGAATACATAGGTCGCTGTGTGAAGTCTGACCACCTGTACTTTGTGTAGGAAGGTTGGACACACACAAACTATGTATGTAGGTCCCATAACAAATCTGTGATAAAATGCAATTATCTAGCTCACTCAAATATCTCGGATCAGTGATATTACAATACTTGTACTGAGAATACATAGGTCGCTGTGTGAAGTCTGATCACCTGTACTCTGTGTAGGAAGGTTGGACACACATAAACTATGTATGTAGGTCCCATAACAAATCTGTGATAAAAGGCAATTAAATAATTCAATCAATTATCTCAGATCAGTGATATAACAATACATGTACTCTGTGTAGGAAGGTTGGACACACATAAACTATGTATGTAGGTCCCAAAACTAAATTGTGATAAAAGGCAATTAAATAATTCAATCAATTATCTCAGATCAGTGATATAACAATACTTGTACTCGGAATACATAGGTCGCTGTGTGAAGTCTGATCACCTATACTTTGTGTAGGAAGGTTGGACACACATAAACTATGTATGTAGGTCCCAAAAATTAAACTGTGATAAAAGACAATTAAATAATTAAATCAATTATCCCAGATCAGTGATATAACAATACATGTACTCGGAATACATAGGTCGCTGTGTGAAGTCTGATCACCTGTACTCTGTGTAGGAAGGTTGGACACACATAAACTATGTATGTAGGTCCCATAACTAAACTGTGATAAAATGCAATTAAATAATTTACTCGTTTATCCCAGATCAGTGATATAACAATACTTGTACTCAGAATACATACGTCGCTGTGTGAAGTCTGACCACCTGTACTTTGTGTAGGAAGGTTGGACACACACAAACTATGTATGTAGGTCCCATAATAAATCTGTGATAAAATGCAATTATCTGGCTCACTCAAATATCTCGGATCAGTGATATTACAATACTTGTACTGAGAATACATAGGTCGCTGTGTGAAGTCTGATCACCTGTACTTTGTGTAGGAAGGTTGGACACACATAAACTATGTATGTAGGTCCCAAAACTAAATTGTGATAAAAGGCAATTAAATAATTCAATCAATTATCTCAGATCAGTGATATAACAATACTTGTACTCAGAATACATAGGTCGCTGTGTGAAGTCTGACCACCTGTACTTTGTGTAGGAAGGTTGGACACACACAAACTATGTATGTAGGTCCCATAACAAATCTGTGATAAAATGCAATTATCTAGCTCTCTCAAATATCTCGGATCAGTGATATTACAATACTTGTACTGAGAATACATAGGTCGCTGTGTGAAGTCTGATCACCTGTACTTTGTGTAGGATGGTTGGACACACATAAACTATGTATGTAGGTCCCATAACTAAACTGTGGTAAATTGCAATTTAATAATTCACTCAATTATCTCAGATCAGTGATATAACAAAACTTGTACTCGGAATACATAGGTCGCTGTGTGAAGTCTGATCACCTGTACTCTGTGTAGGAAGGTTGGACACACATAAACTATGTATGTAGGTCCCAAAACTAAATTGTGATAAAAGGCAATTAAATAATTCAATCAATTATCTCAGATCAGTGATATAACAATACATGTACTCGGAATACATAGGTCGCTGTGTGAAGTCTGATCACCTATACTTTGTGTAGGAAGGTTGGACACACATAAACTATGTATGTAGGTCCCAAAACTAAATTGTGATAAAAGGCAATTAAATAATTCAATCAATTATCTCAGATCAGTGATATAACAATACATGTACTCGGAATACATAGGTCGCTGTGTGAAGTCTGATCACCTGTACTTTGTGTAGGAAGGTTGGACACACATAAACTATGTATGTAGGTCCCATAACTAAACTGTGGTAAATTGCAATTTAATAATTCACTCAATTATCCCAGATCAGTGATATTACAAGAATTGTACTTGGACATGTCGGAATACATAGGCTGCTGTGTGAAGTCCGATCACCTATATTCTGTAGGGAAGTTGGACACACATAAACTATGTATGTACATGTAGGTCCCATAACTAACTGTGATAAAATGCAATTAACTTGCTCACTCAAATATTTCAGATCAGTGATATTAACAGACAATTATGCCATATATGTACTTCAATAAATTTGCATTCTTAGAGCCATCAACTGCATGTCTCTTCTCAAAACTATATACATGTATACATACGGTAATATTTCAGCATACTGCAGTAAGCTAAAAAAGTCAATAATAATCATGATAATCTTTTCGCATGTTGAAGTTTTCATTTCTTAGATGAGGAGGGAGTCGAACATCATTTGAAAGAGAGGCATCACATTTATTGTAGGTGACACCATCTTGGATGTTACTTCCCTACACTCCCTTCCCTCATTATTGTAACCCATGTTACTCGTAGTTTCTGTAATTCATGAATTGATAGAATTCAATGTTGACATTTTAGCTTTTCATATATGATGAAATATGATTGAAATATATGAATTTATTTTAATTAGTGTGTCTTTGTTGATGTATGTTTTAAAATATCCTTCACTTTCTTACGGGTTGATATCCTTTCACTGACGACTGCAAGAATTAATGTCACTGGGATGTAACTCGGTTGCTCATATGGTTCCGGTGTATTTGCAAGAATTTAACTAAATCTGCAAATACATGTACAATTTGCACCACAACAATCCAGTGCAGATTCCATTGAATCTGCATCTGGATGAACGTTGAACCTGGATCTGGTTGAACGTTGAACCTTTATATGGTTGTACGTTGAACCTATTTCTGAGAAAACATTGAACCTGAATCTGGTTATACGTTGAACCAGTAATTGGTTCTAGGTAACACTACATTTTGGTTCAGGGTTTTCCATGGTTAAACGTTGAACCAGTTTCTGGTTCAACGTTTACCTTTTAGTTCAACGTTACACCTTTTTATGGTTGAACGTTTAACCTCATTTTAGTTCAACGTTGAACTTTGCTTGGTGCCACGTTGAACCAGTTTATGGTTGCAACCGAGTTACATCCACTTTATGGTTGAACGTTTACTCAGCGTTTTTACAGTGTAGGGGGATTATGGTTAGCTCATATTCTATATAGTTTTGCGTATAATAGTTAATGAAAATGTTGTCAAAGGCCCAGTTTTCAGACACTCAATTGGATACACGGCTTATCAAATATAAATAAATAAAAATGTGGTACATACCCTATATTTTATATTTATTCTTCATAGTTTACCTTATTGCACTTAATTGTTAACGAAACTAATTATTGTCTGGTCTTTGACGATGTTAATCGGCATCATTTAGTAAAAGAAAACCTTCTTCACTGAAGACAGACCAATAATTTTCGGATACTGTGTTTAGCCACAATAGATCAGCGAACTTCAAGTTTGTGTCGGCCAGTGCCAATTCGACTGATACCGGGCCGACCGAGGTGCCCGAAATTTACTAATTCCCGGTTGAAGATAATACTGTAATAGCATTGACAGTAAAGAATGTAAGTTTTCTTTAGTTACGTGAAGAATTGCATGAAACTTACAGAAATCCGATAATATTTCGGAGTCACTCATTGATTTCCAGCTACCATCACAGTATGCGAATATTAACCAATCGTAAAACTATCTTTCTTCGTACTGTGTTACATTCTGGGTATGAATATTTCCCAACAGGGCGAATAAGTGAATTAGTTCGTTTCACCTAATATCATGTTCACCCGTCCAGATTCGTATTTTACGGTAAATTCAATAGGTTGACTTAGTTCTTTTCTGTGCGAACTGCGGAAAACAATATAGCCGCGGAAAATGATTTACATTCAAGATTGGCCTACAAAGATAGCAAAACCAATGTGACCCATTCCTTTCTGTCCGTTAGCTGGCATATTAGTCATTTTTTAGTCATATTAGTCAAGTTCAGAAGGGTAACCAGGCTTTGCAAGATGTCAAGGACATCCTTCTTAATGTAAAATTCCGAACTTGTTTCAAATAAGCCTGCACATTATCAATATCTCATCGGAAATTATAAATATATAATAAATAAAGTATAAATTATAAATAATTATAGTTAAATTATTCACTAGCCGAGAATCCACCGAACTATCGGGTCTGAATGGTACGTGTCGACGAATGCTTTCCTGTAGAGAACATCTGTCCAATAATGGTACGTGTCGACGAATGCTTTCATGTAGAGACCATCTGTCCAATAATGGTACGTGTCGACGAATACTTTCCTGTTGAGACCGTCTGTCCAATAATGGTACGTGTCGACGAATGCTTTCCTGTAGGGACCATCTGTCCAATAATGGTACGTGTCGAATGCTTTCATGTAGAGACCATCTGTCCAATAATGGTACGTGTCGACGAATGCTTTCCTGTAGGGACCATCTGTCCAATAATGGCACGTGTCGATGAATGCTTTCCTGTAGGGACCATCTGTCCAATAATGGTACGTGTCAACGAATGCTTTCCTGTAGAGACCATCTGTCCAATAAATGGTACGTGTCGACGAATGCTTTCCTGTAGGGACCGTCTGTCCAATAATGGTACGTGTCGACGAATGCTTTCCTGTAGAGACAATCTGTCCAATATTCATTGAAAGTAACATAAGACTTGAAATTGCAGTCGGAATCTATACATGTACTAGTTTCTTAGAGTACATGCCGTTTCTTGACTATTGTTTCTAAGATGGCTATTTGTTACATTTCTCAAACCTATTTTAGAAAGAAGTTGTAAACTCATTGTTCTGTTGTTTAGTGACTTCGTATACCCTATACGGTATATAAATCATGTCATTATTTCTCTTCAGTATTCTTTGAAGAGAACATTAACTTCGAAACAGCAGTCGAAATACAATATATTTTTACAATACCCGGTCTTGCTTCATTATTGTGTCCTGACTACACGGTTTTCTTTACACGTCTTCTTTTCTTACTTCCTTGATCCAGACATGATAACAGGTTTAATCGAACTGCCTTATTGGCTGGATCTAGTGTCCGGAATGGTTCACGGCAAACTGACAATTTGTCAATCATAATGTCGCTGACGTTCCTATTCAAGCTCCACTCTTAATGTATACCGGCTCATACCGCAACGAACGATCAACGTCTCATGTGCATTCGCTTCGTCAGTTGCAGATAAATAACATTCTCATGACATCAAATAGTATTTCTCCTACTGTTGTGTTTCATCGACTTTTATGAGGTTATACACTGACAGAGGAAGAATGATAAATAGTAGTATATGTAATATCTTCGCCATTAATATATTTGTCATTGCTATCGTACAGTCTACCAAGAACCAAGATATAACCAGTCTAATCTTTGGACTTTGGACTTCAGGGGCACACATTCTTCTATTGGATAGGATTATTCCGGGCCACCGATATCGCGCGCATGGTAGGTTATTAGACCGCAATTTATCGATTTAAACTTCGGTAAACCGCAATATATAAAAAAATAATATGTAGGTTTTGTTTATCGGTAACCAACGTCAACACATAACAGGCGTATGATCCGACATATTGTATCATTAGAATTCCCCCACAGTAAAAAGATATGGGTAGGTCACCGGGGAAGATGTATGCCCCGCGAGCCACCTTAATTATAGCTGCTGGTGAATCTAATAACTTAATTTTCGCTCATTTGTTGTGAACGAAGGATCATAATGCACATCCTACATTATTTTGAATCCATTGTTTGGCTGACATTGAAAACCCGTGTCGTTTGTTAGTGTAGTCATTATATCAGTAATTAACCCTATCTGGCCTGGGCTTTTTGGGACCTGTCCAGGCCTGGAGGGGGGGGGGGGTGAAATGGCCCCCCCTAATTATTTTTCTTACCCCTTGAGCTAGGGGTCTGAAACTTATCACACTATACCTTGGATCAAGCTCTACCCGAAAATGTAAAAAAATCCAAGATGGCCGCTTTGATGACGTCACAGTGACGTCATTTGCAAAAACGGCATTTTTTGGTCGATTTTTCGGTCAGATTTTCCGATTTTTTTATTTTTGCAATTTCTCCGCCAAAACTGTATGATAAATTAGTAAATATTAGTGTGATGTGAAATAAAATAGTATTTGCCCACTTTTCATCGCGGAAAAGCAGAAATTTTGAAGAAATATGACAAAAATATCACTTTCCTGCCACCCCATGTGGCCGCCATCTTGGATTTACCCATGATCCTCTGCTCGGGGGGTCATGCAAATAGGCTCAATATGACCCCAATATGACAAACTATAAAATCGCGGAGTTTCAGCTCTCCATTCTTTGTCGTTCCGGATACAGCGGAGAAAGTTTGGTAGGGGGGGCATAATGGGCCCCTCCCCCAGGCCAGATAGGGTTAATCGACCTCAGTAGTATAGAAAGGGTAAATTGTGGCCCCCTTGACCTTTGACCATTGTGACGTCACATAGGTGAAGTTTATTACAGTTACGGCAAATGTCACTGAGTGCACTTCCCGCCACGTGACCGGAAGCGACCCTGTGGATGTATTCCTCCGCGGTGATGCGGTCACTTCTGGTGGTGATGCGGTCACTTCCGTTTCCTGGGATAAGTCTCCGCGGACAGAAAGTAGTCCCTTGTCCGGCAATCTTCGACAATGTCTGGTCATCTCCGGCAATGTCCGGTGGCTCATCGAAGTAAAGGGTCCCGGGTATAGCTTCTAGGTTATAATCCCCATACATATCCGTATAGCGAGAGTAGGGGAATCCCTCTGGACCTAGCGGGAGTCGAACCCATACTGCGCGCTCCAGAAGCGGGCACGTTATCTACTGTACCACGAGTCAGCCCATACTAGGCAAGGCTGAAAATAACCTAATATACCTACCAGAGGGCAGATCTATATACGGCTATGGTGTAGGCCCACGCATTGACATTTGCGGTATGGAGTGTGGGATCTTGTTTTTTCTGTCTCACCCTGCACAAGACGATGACAGGGATCTCGAAGCCATGGGGTGAATTTTGTTGAAAACTTCTCATTGTGTATGCGCCGTCCATAGGCAGGACTGTGAGGGATGTTTGGGGTCGAGGTGGACCACTACTGGTCCGATTGGGCTACGGAAGGTGAGTGTGGCGTGGAACTGACGTCATTCTGCGCATGCGGAGTAGAAAAAGAGTATGGGAATAAATGTTTTGGGGCCGAGATGGGCCAATATTGGTCCGAATGGGCCGTGGGAGGTGTCAATGTGGGATCTTGTTTTTTCTGTCTCACCCTGCACAAGACGATGACAGGGATCTCGAAGCCATGGGGTGAATTTTGTTGAAAACTTCTCATCGTGCATGGTCCCGGGTATAGCTTCTAGGTTATAATCCGCATACATATCCGTATAGCGAGAGAAGGGGAATGCCTCTGGACCTAGCGGGAGTCGAATCCATACTGCGCGCTCCAGAAGCGGGCAGGTTATCCACTGTACCACGAGTCAGCCCATACTAGGCAAGGCTGAAAATAACCTAATATACCTACCAGAGGGCAGCATCCGACTAGATGGATATGGCGTGGAACTGACGTCATCTGCGCATGCACAGTACACAAAGAGTATGGGAATAGACGTTTTAGGGTCGAGATGCTCCAATATTGGGCCTTGGGAGGAGTCAATATGTAGCACTCGTAAGGGACCATTCGACTGAATGGGTGTGGCGTGGAATTCACGTCATTCTGCGCATGCGCAGTAGAAAAAGTGTACGGGAATAGACGTTTTAGGGTCGAGATGGACCAATATTGGTCCGATTGGGTCCTGGAATGTGTTAATGTATAGCACCCATGAGGCAGCATCCGACTAGATGGGTATGGGTGGAACTGACGTCATTCTGCGCATGCGCAGTAGACAAAGTGTACAGGAATAGACATTTTAGGGTCGAGATGAACCAATATTGGTCCGATTGGGTCGTGGAAGGTGTCAATGTATAGCACCCATGAGGAAGCATCGGACTAGGTGGGTATGGGATGTGGCGTGGAAATGACGTCATTCTGCGCATGCGCAGTAGAAAAAGTGTACGGGAATAGACGTTTTATGGTCGAGATGGGGAAATATTGGTCCAAATGTGCCACGGGAGGTGTTAATGTGTAGCCCTCGTGGAGGAGCATCAGCCTGGATGAGTGCGACGTGGAACTGAAATCATTCCGCGCATGGGCAGTAGAAAAGAGAGTATGGGAATAGACGTTTCGGGGTCGATGGGACGTGGGATGTGTCACGGCGAAGCACTCTTGGGGGATCATCCGACTGGATAAGTGTGGCGTGGAAATGACGTAAATCCTCGCATGCACAGTAGAAAAAGTGTACGGGAATGGACGTTTTGGTGTAGGGATGGGTTATGCTTGCTCCTAATGGGAACGCGCAGGGGTCAAAAGTCACTTCCAGTCACGTGTCCGGAAGTGACGTCACAAAGGTCATAGTCAGAAATTTCCAAGGTCACTGTGACCTTTAATGATCTTTTAAAGGTTCAAGAGGCGTCTACGTGCCCTTTTGAACCTGGCGTTTAGGCTCAGGAAGAGTTATCTGCCCCTGAACACGACTGTATATGTCCTTCAGTTGCTTCAATGTTAATCTCACGGAATGCACGCCATCAAGCATGGTACCCGAAAATATCACCAGCTATATGTCCACGATAAATGGCAAGTGGGGAACCCTCCTTTTCTCCACATATCCTATGCCGTGAACCAGAGACAGGGGAATTGCACCAACAGAATCGCTTAGACCCAGGCCTCCCTAGGGTAGTGCGTGGGAAATAAATAGGGCTGGGCAAACGCAACCGGACGACCCAGTGCACTATATATACGGCGGTCAGTGACGGTGTGGGTCATTAAGATCACGCGTCATTTCGTCGATCGCCAGTTCTACGAGTGCTCCTTTTTCCCTTACACTCGAAGTGGGGTTACACGTCTATGAGGATCAAGTCACCATCGTAGAAGACCGGAATGTTTGTTGGTCGGACCCGGAGTCCACATCGAAAAATGGTTAGGCTACACCGTGAGAGCTGGACCAAATTCAAACGTTTGTTGAGTGGTGCGCTCGATGGTGACCACATCCAAGTGGAGAATGCCATGCTTCGCATGCCTGGGGCGTTACCAGGATCCCACCCGAAGCTTCACCTTGACTGAACTATGGAAGCCTTTGAGAAAGTGGTGCCTATTGAGGACCAGTTGTTTACACCAGACGACCGGCCAGGCGTCCAGTCGGCCTGGTCTCACTTATTAAGGACACACTGGCCGAGCCAAATGAGCAAATCATCAACCGCGTCAAGGAGGAAGACGAGAGGGACTATCCGGTTCTCACTTCCGTGACCTACAAAGATGTCCTGGATAAACTTAACACCCGTATTCCACCGTCGGAGGACGACGACGTCATAGATTACCCGGATATGCTCAGTCAACCCAGTGACAATCGCATTCATACAATTCGTACGGCGTCAGAACCCAAATGAAAGCATCCAGAAAAGAACTTTGACCGCAGCGCCAGATATTCACAGATAATATGGGATGTACGTTTCACGTTGCTATCCCATTATGCACCATAATGAAGGCTAACAAATAGAGCGGATTTTTTTTAGGACTACTCACTTATTTTAAGTCATGCGAAGTGAAAGATCCCGCTCACCGCTCGCTCGGAATCTAGTCCCCACTGAAGAGGGAAACTTTACCACGGATCCTGAAGATCCACCACGGAGGTCCTACCTATCCTGGAAGCTGTGAGTGCTATCTACCACCGTCATTGGCCTACCATCCGGCACTGTTTTCACCGACATCACCCTATATTGAACTTGTACAATTTCCAGTTGGGTGATAATTACAACGCACATAAGGGAAGTGGAAAGAGGTACCGACATACTGACAGAGTCACATGACTTCTCAGTATAGTCTTCTGGTTAACCTATTCTAAAGCACATACTAAGAATCTAACGATTCATGATATGTGTTGTATCTCAGGCACGCTTTTATTGTACCTGTTCATGTAGCAATTTGGATGACATGACCACACGGCCCCTAGCACCGGCATAAGCGTATTTAGATACAAATCTAGAGAGCTATGATGGAAATGCTCTGACAACTCGTATATTAGTAATTGGTGAGCTGTGTCGCTGTGACAACTCGTAACACCTGCTTACCCCACCACGCCTATACCATTTTTGAGGACCAAGCCACAGCCTTTGGCTATTTATTACGGCCTAATGAGACGAACCAGCTTCGGTACTGTTACCCTAGTCACAATACCATCGTGTACGACCAGCCCTTCATCATTACGGATCGTGCGTCCCTGGACACGGCATTGGCCCAACTAGAGACCTTGGCTAGCTTAGAATGGGCCCGACAACAACGCACAAACACCAAATGGCCGGTGGAGATGACGACGAATGTTACGTTTTACGCGACTAAACTGATCGACCACCCGATCCTTTGATCTGACATGGACTTTTTCTCCCTATAAATACGAGAGAGAGTCACATCTTGTGCCATTCAGGTACTGACCCTGACGGATCATATAATTTCTCAGCTTGACCCTCTAGGTCTTCCTGTCGATATCATGAAGACCGCGCCCGGCTCACATTTGTCTGTCCCGGGAGGGCTGAACCAAATTTAAACGGGTGTTCTCTGGTGAACTGGAGGGCGACCTCATCCACTTGTGTCACGATGTATACGTCCGACGCGGCCACTTCTAAATTTCTAAATTGGCTCGGCTAGATGCGGGTACAGTGCATTTTACCCTTCACCCTGTTCTATTGTCCGCGTTGGAAGATGCCGTGGCGGATGTGGATCAAGTGCTTACAAAAGAAGAGAGGTCATCAGACGAGTTGGACTGGCCATTTGCCATGGACGATGTGATGGCAGAAGTCAAAGAAAAAATCAGAAAGAAACTCCGACCCAGGTCCAAGATATACCCGTTATAAATAAACGATAGAGCCGGGGTCCATCATCTTTTCTCACCATGAAGAGCTTGGAAAAGGTGTTGGACACGTTGTATTACAGTCTCGACAGTTCGGCAGCCTATTGTGCATTATCCGCCCTCTATCGAGCAGCTAAACCCCAGGGGATACAACGAGCCCAAGTCCGAGATTGGTTAAAAAACAAGATACATATACCTTACATCGAGCTTTCCGCCGCCATTTTCCACGGAATCGAGTCATCGTTGGTGGCATAGATGCTCAACGGCAGGCAGATTTGGTCAATATGAGCGCCTTTGCCAAACACAACGATGGGAATCGGTATATCTTGACTTGCATCGATATCTTGCCAAAGTATGCGTGGGTGGTATCTTTCCGAATGAAAACCGGGGAAAACCACGTAGCATTTTCAAGACGGGTCGCAAACCCTTGTATTTTCAAACCGAGGAAGGCACGGAATTCCTCAACAGACCGTTCCAACAGTTTCTGAAAGCCGAGAAGGCCTCCTTCTTTCACACATACAACGAGACGAAGGCATCGGTCGTCGAAAGGTTCAACTGGACGTTCATAGCCGCATGTATAGATATTTCACCTATAAGAATACAAGGCGATACATCGATGTTCTCCCCCAGCTGGAGGAGGGTGACAATCGTGCCTATAAATCTGTGGTTCCACTGAGTAATTTGATATATAGGAGGACAGTAACTCCGAATATACTTAGAGCCTATCACCGGAGTATACAGAGAGCACCCATAACCGCTACCAAACGCAACGAAGCCCAAGTCCGGCGTGTCTTGTACCCCATGCAACCTCAACCACGATCGAAGGAGGTGTTCAAGGTCGGCGACCCTGTACGGATCAGTAAACTCAAGGGCAAGTTCGCGATGAGCTACCTTCCCAACTTAAACGCCGCATAATCCGACAACCGCGAGTATATGAACTGGAGGTTCTTCAAGGGGAACCATTGCAAAGCACGTTTTATGACCGAAAATTACAGTCCGTGATGAAACCGGGCAAGACTACTACACCGTGGAACGAATCCTGAAAATCGAGCGACGCCGAGGTAAGACGGTGCATATCGTGAAAGGGCAAGGCTGGTCCAGTTCATTCAATTCCTGGGTCCCGGACAACCAGATGAAAAGCCACGAACCACAGCCGGTAGCGATCATTCTGCGATCGACCATGAACACGGTACTATGCAGCTGCCTCTGCAGCGTATCCAAAAACGCGCAAAGCACAAGTGGGCTTTGTGGTGACACTGCTAACCCTGCTGGGCATTTTATATGGGGGTGTGTTTTACGACCTGACGTACCGCAGCACTCTTCTCATCCCACCAAAGACACAAGCACCAGCCACGAGTGCAGGTCAGACGAATGTACAGACCCACTCCAGGTTAGCACCCATCAAACCCGTGATCGAAACGAGTCCAGTCATCACCACAACAACACCGAATA
>JAVTVY010033075.1:0-14178 GCA_036873755.1 Hanleya hanleyi
CAATGTAAATATCAAGTAGCTCCATTCCTATTGCTCCCCCTTGTTACATGTACATTGTACTATTAAACCATCAATCTGATAGGAGAGACAGGAGAAAACAGAGAAGTAGCCTGTCTGTCCAAATCTAGTCAAATGTGATAGTTGACAGGCAGATTTTATATCCTGGCTACATGAAATGGTTGTCCAGGAGGAAGGGTTAATCACCAGGTTAAATTATGCATTTACCATTGGTGTCACTGTCATGTATCCATAATAAGCCACTGTTATTGAGGTAAATGTAACAGGCCTTGCATTTAAACCGAGTTGATCAGCCCAGGCCCCTGGAGTCCATGGCCATTCAGGCCATCCAAAAATAAATTCCTGTTTCCCGTAACGGGCATCTTCAAAAAGTGGGTCGGTAGGTAGGCAGGGATTTTTTTTTTTTTTTTTTTTTTTTTTTTCTCATATTCATTTCCGTAGCAGAAATGAACAACATACAGAAACCTGCCATCCCGATGTTACTATTATAAAATGCGCTGGGTCAAATCTACTTTCCCCCAGCGCGGCCTTCCTCTGTTATAGAATTCATTGTAACTTTTAATGGGCTTTGCATTGTTTATATACATCTATTTAGTGCATTATGTAAAACCTAGAGTGGTGTGTCCGATGCCTGCGATTTTGTTCAATAAACGGATTATATATATATAGAAGAGTAGGACAACGATAGAACTGTTTCTCTGTTAGGGGCCCACTTGTCCCGTCACAGCTTCAGTGTTTTGTCGCCACCTGGAGATGTTATCTTAATTATCTGAAATCATTGAATGTTGTAAAATAGAGAACTGTTAATTGATCTTTGTTTCTATAAGAAAAGTCGTTTTCGCTGGCTATCCAAAATCCGCCATTGATACCGACCAATTCGATAAAAATGCTGTTGTCGACCCTTCAATTCAGCAATTTGACCACGTGAAACGATCACAATGCTACCTGGGACGAGTATAGAGGGATATGAAACGCGGCTCTCTCTTTGAACTAGGGTTTGTCTCGCTAATTGATATGTTAATGAGTGATTAGTGATTGGTTAATTAGTACGCCTCGTCACTGATTGGCTTTTGTGCGCAAAAGACCGTCACGTGTGCTTCGCTGCGAGTCCCGCCCTGTTTCGCTGGTCAATGCTGGGCGAATACACGTGCTTGTCAACAAGGCTCCATTAACGTGAACGCCAGTCAACTCAATTTAGGCCAAGATTGGTGACCAAAAAAAATCCTTTACAGCTTAACGAGTAGCAAAAGGAATACATCATGCAAACGACAAGAAACAAAACTAGTGCACAGAGAAAAAAAATCTAAAAAAACATATGACCCAAAAGAGTAGTTCAATCACAAAAACGTACAAGAATTTTGAGATTTGTTAAGAATTCTACATATTTGGCATTTTTACGATTTTCACGAGCAATTATTTACAAAAACGAAAATGGAAAATTAAAACATTTTGCGTACTGTCAATGACATGCTTGTATATTTTGTAAAAACTAGCACAGATATACTTCAAAAATTGAGATAAATGAGAAGTTTGATCACAAAGAAGGGGAAAAATGAGTTTTTCCTTGCCGCTCCAGCCACTCAGTTATCGGCAGCGCAGAGCGGTCAAAAGTTGTCATGAAAAATGCATCTTTTCTCTCAAAATAGTACCCGTCTCGATCAAATAATCTGATGCCAATTACTGCAGAAGAACGTCTGTAAATCTGGTAAAATCTGGAATGAATTCTTGAGGAAAGCTAGGCGATGCAAAGGCTCACGCGCGTAGAGCGCGAGACCTGGCAGGCGAGACATACGTTCAGCGTGAGCTCGCGGCGGCGCCTTTGATGTCGGGGTACGTTTCATATCCCTTTAATATTCGTCCCAGATGCTACGTAGGATATTCCATTCCTTTTCTTCCGTTAAAAGCCTACAAAGCCAAGATAGAACAAATTTGAATGAGGGTGTTGTGAAAATTATATACGAGACCAACAGGGGCAACACAGTAATTAACACACAAACTCGTAATACGGCAACGTATTTTTGAAACCCCTTCGATTGCCTCTTGCTGGTGAATGGTGCATCCCCACACACAGCTGAATCTGGGCTTCAGAAGGGACAAAGTATCCCCCAGGCAGGCAATTCTATGTTGTTACAGACGATCTCATTTGCATATGAATACGTGCGAAACTTGCATGCTGCACGTGACGTGTTTACAAGCCATCACCAGTCTGCACAAATGCAGGTAATTCCCTCTGCTGGTAACCTAATCATCCCGCACACCCCTATCCTGACTTTGGATTCTTCCATTTCGCGTAGTTTTGTCTGAAGGATAAGCTGTGAGTGTGGCAAAGACTATTAACACAAATATGCTGTGCAGGAACTTCACAGCTGCACATGCTAAAAATAAACGCCTATAAACACATTCCTGCACCTCCAGGTAAATGGGGACACAGATTGTTACATTGATGAGGGGAGTCGGGACTCAAAACAATGTAGCCATTGACAATTTAAATATCAACGGAGAGCCTGTCGAGGCTTGCATTTTCAGTTGGAAATTGAGGGGCTCTGACGGGTTATACTATTACGTCGTGCGATATGAACACATCAATCATTTCAAGTTTGTTTCATATAAAGTGGACTTTAATGTTGATAATAATAAAAATACGGCATGTTTCTCGTACATGCTATTAGATATGTTTGTGATCTTCATGTTTTAATGCACAAACAAATAATGCTTGAGAAATGTACTCCAGATTTCTTATCGATCATCCAGAGATTTATTGGTCAAAATACGATAATAAAATCAAAGTTATATGTACATCTGTCCAAAATTACAAGCGCCTGGTCCGTCATGGCTTTTCGTGATGGCCACTTTCGACGTCAAATAATGGTCGGTTGATTATTGTCCGGTTCACCTAAAAATATAACGAATAACAAGGTGTGTAATAAATTGAAACGATAATGTTAAACTGAGGTTTCAAATGCTGTTGTGTCAGTGATACTGCCTGCCAGGAATATCTAGAATGGTGTGCAGAAAAAGCCACGTAGACGTATGCGAATGCATCATGCTTTTCCCATACGGATAATCTAGTTGCTGTGAAGAAATCGGATCGATTCACTAGCACACACATTACAACTTCATATTCCGGAGAACATCACCGACAAAGTTTGAACTCTGCCCCCTTCCAGGGCCTCATGTGTAGCGGCCCAAGCGCCTCACACAGCCTCGCACACTATCAATACCGTGCAGGTCGGAAAGGTCAAAGAGGGACAGCGAGGGGTTTACCATATACGATGAACAAATATATTAACATTGAAGATCTGTCAAATTTGCTACTCAAAATAATAATGTGTGGCTTTCCATCACAACGAAGTCTTTATTATCGTCTTACACTTCATTCAGCAACTTTTCCATCATAAGGAAGTCTTTATTCGTCAATCAAATTTCTTAACGATGTTTGGTCGCATCAGACTTTTAATAAAACAAAATCAGTATTGCGATATTTCTTTGCCGAAGTTTTATATAGTTCTCGTTTTCTTCAAAAAAAAACAAGAAAAAAAAACAAGAAAAAAACACGAAAGCTCATGCAAAATAAATACAGTGAAGTCTCAAAAGTGCTGCCTTTTTGAGTGTTTTTTGTTCTAATAAGAGTCTGTACCATAGCTGTACTGTGAGCAACATTTCCTTCAATTTTGCTATGAAATCATTCTACTCCACATCATATGATTTACCCTAAAGCTTTTGCATGAACCATATTTTATTTCAGATGTATAATATGAAATAACTGGCGGAAATAACTAACCCTTCAGCAAATTCTGACGGCTATCAATAAGCCATACTGATTTGAACGCTCGAAAAAGAACGTTCATTTTCTGACACTCCTTTTTTTGACGGGGTTGTGTTCATTTTCTGACTGTCGAACGTTCGTTTGCTTGGAGAAAAAACACGAGTACCTGTTCATTTTCTGACACATTCTTTTAGTTTGAACGTCAAAACTTTTGACACGCTTCCTATAACAGAGTGTTGTGCCCTTGCGAACTGAGTCAGCTTAAAAAATTTTTTTACCGACTTCAAACTTTTTTTTTCCAACGGATTTTTGGGGTCGGTCGGGTTACGGGAAACAGGACTATTATTATGGACGGCCTCATGGGGACTACTCATCAGCCTGATAAATACTGAGTCTGAGTGAGTATCACCTTCAACAATCTTTCAGCCATATCACAGTTTGTTCCTATTCCTTTTTGCACCCTGGACTCCACAGGTGGGCTCCCGTAATATTAGTTCAATATGATGTCACTGGAATACACCCTCCTTTACACTGTCAGAAAAAATTTGTAACACTTATTGAACGCGTAAAAGCGTCCATCCCTGACTAATTTTAGCGGTTGCTGGAATAAGTTGAAATAATGATGTGGAATTAATCAACTGGTCCATTTTGAACAATAATGGAGAGAAAAAGATACCAAGAATTCCACCACGCTAAGTATCTCAACAATCGAAATATGGGGTTGGACGGCACTGAACACTAACGTTCATATTGATGTCCAAATCAGGACACCATGTCGTGTTAAAAACTGAACACTTAACGTTCATATCTGAACACTAGAGAACAGGTATGAACACGCGTGTTCAGAAATGATCATCATGTTTGAACACCAATGTTCACAAATGAACACATATTCTGTAACACTTTTGGAACACTAGCGTCCGCATGAACATGTAAAAGAGTTCTATTATCCGTAAAAGTGTTCAAAAGTGCACACTTCAGAATGAACACTAATTTTTCAGAGTTCCAATATTCAGCACTCGGTGATATTGTGGACAACCTATTTCGTTGTGTTTATTGAGGACGATCTATTTGATGAGCTTGATAACACTTCAGTGACATATTTCAAGTAAATGTCTTTGCATAGTAGTTTTTGTACTTGAACACTTTTACATGTTTGAAAGGTGTTACAAACTAGTGTGCAATTCAGTGTTCAGGATTTGCACACTTTTATTGACAGTGTAATATGTTGATGTCTGCTGGTCGCCATATCGCAGTAACTTTAATAGCAGGGGTCAAAATGTTCGGTCGTTCACTCGTTTTTACGACCAGAAAAATCTGCTGATGAGTAAAATTGAAGCCCAGGTCGTCCTCCTGACGATCACAAAAAATTGGCTTCCGTAGAATCAAACTGTCAATATCATGGATTTGGCAGAATTGTTAAAAATGTTTGTTCATCTTTCCCGCTGACAGCCCAACTTCGCTGCCAGTCATGCCAGTCGGCCATGTTTGCTGCTTGTGTGGATACTGGTGTGAAATGGTCCTATGCGGATACACTGTCGCCACGAGTGACCTCCCTTCCTTTCCTAACTTCAGGCTATGCCAGCATTAGTTCCCTAGGAACAATTCCACTCATGCACTTTCTCTTACAACATCAACAACCATTCTCAAAGAGAGCCGTGTCTACCCGCGGGAGACCAAAGCGACTCTCATGTAAACTGGTGACATTTTTGAATCTCCAATCTCAAAGCGAGGCAGCATGACATCACTCGCTCGACCGGGACTATTCTCCCGTGGGTAGACACGCAAAATGGTACATCTTCAGAAAATTTATGACCTAACCCAAAGATCACAAGATCATTATTGTTTAGCATCATCAGATAAACAAGAATAGTATGATCAGACATGCAGGCGAAAATACGGTATAATTGACGTAATTCATTGTTTTCTGCGTTTCAATGGTTGATCTTCAATGCAGAATCTAGGTCAACTAAATTTATGTCTGCTGCTTCAAACCAGTAGGCCTAGGCCATAAATAAAGTTCAACATTCATTTTTATTTTTTGAACAACAAAACTTGCATAATGATAGCAACAAAAGTATATATCATAGGGCGTGTGAACAGTACTATGTAGTGAATGAAGAACAGAAATGCTGCAACTGCCTTGCCCTGATCAAGTACATGTCACGCTAAGAACCTGGCATAGGTAATAAATTTTCCGAAGATGTACCGTCTTGCGGTAGACACAGCTCTCTTTGAGAATCGATCGGAACTGTGCGAACTACTTCCTGTATTAGATAACTCGCTTTCACGGCCAAGTATACATACCGGCAATAATTTGTTCGCGATTGATATGCTCCGAAACGGAAAGATTCATTTTCCAATTATATAGCCCACGTTAGGTTTAGCAATTCGCTTCTAACTCGGCGGAGTCAGCAGGTCAATGACAAGCCGGATACAGACGGTGAAAATCATACGCCGCCTACTCACCCCCCAAATTCTGGGGGGATGGCTCCCATTTACACGTGAGACTCTTTCTCACAGTAGGGAGTCTCGCGAGACGAGAATGCATCAAGAAGAACACAAACTTTCCGTGGCTTGACAGCACATGTTTTTTAACATCATGAATTGTCTAGTTGGAGTGATGCACAAAACGACCAGTACTTCAATGAAAGTTTATCACCTTCAAGATTCTTGAAGACAAAACAGATCTTCATTCCTGGTTACATTTGGATAATGAAAGTAACAAAATGTCCTGCGAGGTTTGTCTTGAAATTGACAATTCTATGTGCACCTATTACATTTTGATACAACACCATAACCCCAAGAGAAAATGATCTTGTATTATAATATTATGCCGGCATGAGGATGTGCAAGATAATATTCTCAACTGTTTTTCTGTTTGTTTTTTTTTTTTTTTCCTTTCAACTTTACGACCTGAAAATGGCATTTGGCAGCAGTAAAAAAACAAAAAAAAATGAAACACTCCATTAAGATTACAGGTTGAAGGTAATGGATGACCTCAATCTCACTGGGATGACCTTAGTTCAACAAGCTGAACCCTGCTGACATTTAATTTTGTGATATTGACAACGCAGGGTTCAGCCGTTGAACCGAAATTTCCTATCGCAAAATTTTCGGCCTCCCGACCTAGGTAACAGCGGGTGAATTTGGGCTCACAAAAATCGATAATACCTACCGCTTTGCACTCGCTTGGATAGAATACATATTTGCCTACTTCCCTGGCCATTTATTTTATCTGTCCAGCTTCTTTAATTTCCATAAACGGCAAAAGAAAAAAAAACCATCGCGGCTGATCTTCCAAAAACGAAATCGGCCGCCATTTTATCACGTGACCCTGAATCTCGCGTGATGTTATTCTAAATTCAGGATTACACGAGTCGGAAGAACTGAATCCGCTCAGTCGATCCAGTCGCTTAGGAGATGAAAAATCCCGTGAATCACCTTTTCCAGTATGTGCCTTCTATTATGCTTGATACCTATAGTTACCATTTTACATTTAAAAGCAGATAATTTGACAGCCTTATGAGTGAGCCGTTTCCGACCTTCCCGTCTACAGTCCCGAAATTACAATCGAGGTACGATCAGTCTCGTGTCACCATAGTGATATTTTCAAAATGGTGGCATATTTAGTTTTTGGAAGATCAGCCGCGATGATTTTTTTTTTTCTTTCGCCGTTTATGGAAATTAAAGAAGCTGGACGGAGAAAATAAATGGCCAGGGAAGTAGGCAAATATGTATTCTATCCAAGCGAGTGCAAAGCGGTAGGTATTATCGATTTTTGTGAGCCCAAATCCACCCGCTGTTACCTGGGTCGGGAGGCCGAAAATTTTGCGATAGGAAATTTCGGTTCAACGGCTGAACCCTGCGTTGTCAATATCACAAAATTAAATGTCAGCAGGGTTCAGCTTGCTGAACTAGGATGACCTCAGTTTTTGACGAGTGGATGACCTGGAAATTTGGAACATTTTGACCCCTGCTTAGTACTGCCATATAGTGTTTCCAGAGGCATGGCTTCAGACATCTAAAATTGTCTATGTTGATGCAATAAAACACTGATAATGATTACTGACCGATCTGAATTCATGCAGCTTAGCTCCACAAAATAGCACATTCCAGGCCTATAATATCAACCTCCACCCCAGTTAGACTGCCTTCAATGCATGGAAGGGACTTAGACACACCGAATCATGTTGGTGTCAGACCACGTGATACTTTGAGATACTGTTCAGGGTTTTAACAAATTGTCCCTAGAAACGCGCTCTGAAACATCAGTAATTCATTTATACTGGTGAGTGTTGTAATAATCCCCCTGGCTGTCAGTTCTTTATTTTCTCAAAATCTCATTATTTTCTAAGGTCATTTTGGAGCAAGATATCTACATCTGGACTTCACTTCATTACCGATGTGACTGCATGTACAGCACAATCGAACATCCAAGTCGGTCACCCCCTGTATTGGACTATCATAATATAAAATAATAAAATATTATTGATATCTATAGGCCTATTACATGTATTATTCGAACGATCCATTATGGTTTTGGACATGAACTTGGTTGATGTGGAAAAGTCCAAAACAAGCACTGAGAATGAGATTTTATGGACCAGAAGCTCACATCATCAGCACCTTGTGATGTCATCGCAGAGTCTGACACAGCTTCCGGTCAAATCCAAGACCGCCAACGTCAAGTTTGTAAACCTACATGTATCTACAGCATGCTAGTCACACATCTCTAGCTTATTTGACAATTAGTTATCAAAAGTACAATGACACCTTGGGGATATTTAAATAGTATCACGTTGGAGCGAAAATTTGGGGAAAATCGGTGATTTTCGGCGCAAATTTTTCGGAAACTCGACATTTCCACACAATACACACACAAGAATATCACTAATAAAATACTACAACCTGGACGAAAGAAACATTCCACTTCTGTATCGCTGGGTGGATCTCCTGACGCCTCACAAGCACTCATATTTTCCCGTAATCCATCGTAATTATTCCTTCATCACGTATATTGTTATGTACTTCGATAAACGATGCTTCTTCGTCGGCCATCTTGGCTCTTTATTTTCAGATGCCCCAGAATCGGGAATTTCCGTGACTCTCCGGAATACCGTAAACGCTGTGATAATCCCACTGCACTTAGAAAGACAAAGGAAGGGAGGAACGGTGCCGAGTGTATTTCACCTACCAAAATCCAGGAATCCAGGACAAAAGCCACAGCGGACCCGGGGATAAAAGATCCGCGGACCATTGGCAAAAAAAAAACAAAAACAAAAATAGACCCGAACCAATTAATCAATAAACAATAGCCAAAAAAAAAAGGAATTTTACAATAAATCAATAAATCATAGTTTATTTTTATCCTTTTTGTATTGATGATCTAAGAGAAATATTTCATTTTAATTTTCATCTGGTTAGATCTATTTCTCCCGAAATGGGACAAATCTATGTCTGACAACTTGTTCAGAAGATAAATTCGCACTTTCTGGCATCTATAACAACGAATCAATAATATATTTTATGTTTTATAACAAATTGCAGTTTATCATAAAGTTGAATTGATTTTCCCGTGGATTACCCCGATAAACTATCAATTATTTTGTGTCCCAATTACAAGATTGAATACTGTAAGTAAAATTTCGTTTGCCGAAATAGCATAGAATACCCTCAAGAATTTGGGCCTATATATCTAGCTTACCGGCAACAATAACAGTATATGTAACATGCACATTGAAACTAATCATACATGCAGATCTGTCCCAGGAATGTTGTCGTTACCTTTAACTTCTATTGACATTGAAGACATATTTAAATGAGGGAACCCTGGCGCGACAATCACATGTATGATTAGTTACAGCAAAGGACACTTTTCTTGCTTCACCAGAGAAGGTTTGAACAGGTTCAACAGAACGACGGTCACCAGATTGCCGGTTGTATAAATTGATGTATACCGTTAAATTGTCCTTACCGTACATTTTTTTAAATCATACCAGCAAACCAAGAATCAATAATACAACAATACCACAACAGTAGTTGCAAAAAGCAAGGGGTCATTTAAAACAATTTAACCAAAGAAACGTCTTTACCGTTCACTGTAAATGGAAAGAATTTTAAACTACCGGTACTGAAAGCAGCTCTGCAACTTAACTGCATCCATTTTCGGTAGTTCGAAATACCAGTAATCTGGTAGCTCAAGTTTCCGCATAGTTATTCGAACTACTGCTCAAGTTTTCACAATTACCGTACCGTTACCAAAACAGAACGCTGCATGATCTAGGCCTACCATGCAAGATATTTTGAACTTCCGAAAGTGGATGCAACCAATTTGCAGCCACATTTGGTAGTTCAAAATAGCTTATTTTTAGGATAGGTAGTTTAAAATCCCAGTCGAGCAGTTCGAATATCAGTAGTATATGAAGGCCATCCTTGTTTTGTTGACCTTTGACAACTGAGTGCAACATCCGGGTCCGTTTTGTCACATGACCAGAAGTGAACTTTGACTCATGCACATGCGCACAATACCGGAAAAACTGGTGCGTATGGCCAAAGGTCAGTTCCGGTCACGTGACAAAGGACCCGGATGTTTCAGTCAAAGGTCAAAGGTCAAGAAGACTCAAGATATCCTTTCAAAAGGTCAAGAGGCGTCTGTGTATCCTCTTGGAACCTGACCATCAATACGAGGGTCAGCGAGAGTGTGCATCATTCAACTTACCCTCGGAACGTCATTTGCTTAACCAAGTCGCCAGCCCTACGAACCGTCCTTCCCCTTACTCCCGAGGTCGGGTTAGTGACGTCACAAAGGTCAAAGGTCAATATGAGTTTGAATCCTCTTTCAAAGGGGTTCAAGAGGCGTCTGTGACTCCACAAATGTCACATACAAGTTTGAAAAATCAGTAGGCCAATAGGCGTCTACGTGCCCAGTATGTGACGCTACAAAAGGTCATATCCAAATTTGAAAAGGTCAGTTGGTCAGTAGGCGTCTACGTGCCCTTTCGGAACCTGGCCCACAAGAGTTATCTGCCCCTAAATGCGACCAAATATCCCCTCCAGTTACTTCAATGTTAATTGACATCTCCGGGGATGTCCGGATATCTGGGCCTAGGGACATGGGAATTTCACTGTTTGAGTGGCCTGAACCCGGACTTCCGCTCTAGGATAGTGTGGCGTGAGGAAATAGGGCTGCACATGCGCAACCGGAAGTCAAATTCTGTACGGAGAATCATTGGGACTAGAAACACGGGGAATTCACCAAATGAATCGCCTGGTCCCAGGCTTTCGCTTTAGGGGTGAAGTCTTAGGGATGCGCCTGCGTTCGGGTTTACGGACACTTCCGGTCACGTGACTGGAGTCGGGGCCTTCTCCTGACGGGAGCCAACAAGACCCATCCTTATCTGGACAAAATCATCACCGGGAATTACCGGAAATTAATTAAATTGGACCTTTTGAGCTATCCATTTTCCAAGTGAGCTGTATGGTGTGTCATATTGAAGCTTTGTTTGGGTAGAGTCCGAATGGGTTAGTTCTTATTGAAAGGGACATTAATATGAGCATGCGCACTCGAAAAAGTATATTTCAAGTCGAAGTTTTGAGAGTCTAGGTGGACCACTAGAGAATCGCCATCTTTCCTAATGGATCCTTCCTCGTCAGAAGTTTGCGCTGGAATCTAGCTCTTAACCTATACCAAAGCATTATTTGGTCTGTGGGATGATTTCATTGGCTCTCTGTTTCACTGCAGCGCTCTTGCATTAATTTGTTCTCTGGGTATTGATTGGCTACATTTGACGCCATCCTAGGCCACTGGTTGGCTAAAATTAGAATACCACATTTATGTTCAAGCTTGGGGCATTTATTGCCACTTGTTTATGCCCGTAACCTATTGCACAGAAAACACACGAGACGGGGTTTTGGGTGAAACCTCATTTGTTTTTACTGAAGAACAACAATGAAAAACAACAACAACGTTAGAGCTACCACGTGAGAATTGAAGCACAGAACGAGGTTTGTACATTGAAATGGTTAGAACTTAAGCCCAAAACGGGCCATGTACATTTATATGACCTGCAGAACACAAGCCCAGAACAGGCCCTGTACATTGAAATGATCTGCGGCCCAGTCGTACACCGGTACATATTCGGCCTGGGGTACTCGTCAAACATCTGTACGATAGTGGGTAGGGCCCGTTCACGGCAACGATGGTAGAGTAAAAATAGGCAGTACTGTCCACACACGCTACTGGTCAGGCCTTTCAAGGCTGTTCCAACACCACGTCTCTGTGCCTTCGTCCATGAAAGCCATCAGCCATCAGGCCGTACGGATCAAAGTATTCTCCCGGGTCTTCTGTCAAGTACACGGCCACCCAATGTTGACCGGGACGATCCATCAGGACTGTGTTGGGGACGTATGCAACAGGATACACACGGTCTAGCGGGAACACGTCTCGTACAAACACCCCTTGAAAGATAGGGCGTGTTAATTGGTCATACTCCAGAACGACCGATATCTGGTCTGTATCCATGTTAGGTGGCAAAGTCGCACAGGACGTTGTCAAACATGCTCCAGAGGGTTGGGACTCTAGCGGACTCGTGCAAAGTGGATTTCCAACCATAACTGCCCTGCTTGGCTAGGGTCAGCTGATGGACGTTATCGAAGGTGGGGGTTAGATCGAAACCGAACAACATGTATCCGTTAGCGTGGTCCTCCCGATTGATCATATTCCCTTCACCCTGGTTGATTTGACCTGTCGCTGTAAACAGGCTCTGATAGGCCCGAATGAAATATTCGCGTCCAAAGTTCGGTGTTAAGGCAGTGGCTGGAACCTGCTGTCCGTCCACATGCAGGGCCACAAAATTGATGCTGAAATGTTTAAAGTCAAACGGGTTCTCCGGGTAGGCTCCGTTTAAACTGGTATTCACCACACAGGTCAGGATTAGTCGCTTGGGCAGTTCCCCCAAGAACAAGTTTTCTTTGCTGGCGCTCATTTTCCCGGCAGGCACAGCGAACACTTTGGTTCGCCCACATCGGATATGGTACTGGGCAGGTTTTTTATCCAAGGCTTTGAGGTGCCCCAATTGCACGGCTGGATTCGGTTGTACTTTTCGCGCATACATGATTGCGCATTAGATGATGGTCTTATATCTTATAATCAGTTGCGTGCCTCGCTACGTCAGTGGCCATCAAGGCGACGGTCGGGGGCGCCCGTGTCAGTCAGATTTTAATGGAGATCTTGTTCAAAAGGTATCGGTCTTGCATGAACAGGTCTGCGTTCAGACGACCGATGAGATCGTCCGAGCTGCCGTTCGCGGTCAAACCCTTCTGTTTGTTCCATCCAGTATTGTCATTCTCCATTGCCATGTGTTGGGCTGTGTCCCGGTAAAATAAGGAGGCTGTCAACTGAGAGTTTTTAGCCTCTCGGCCGTACGACAACAGCGTTTCGATGTAGGCCCGATACGAGTACGTGTTGGTCGAGTCACTGATGAGTTTATCGCTGAGTAAAATATCCACCCGCTGAAACATAGAGTACACACGGAGATTCGTCTGATTCACCGTTGCATTGTCGGCGATTCTGGAGTCATCCCCATTGACGATCCTGGCTTTAACATACAAGTTTGTATGGGCTTAATCTACGTAGGTCGTATTCGCATTCCTGATGGTGAACTCGGTGGGCCCTGTTTCTTTGATGCCGGAGAGCGGGAGATGCTCCACTCACAGTCCCTGTCTGCCACATGTCTGGGTGGACGGAACGGTCAAAAAATCAAATTCGCTGTTGGTTGAGGGGTAGGATTTTGAGTGGATAAAGAACATGTTTACGCAAAGATATCCCGGGTCTTCGATGTGCATCCTCGATGGGTCGGTCGTCGACTGGTGCACAGTCTCTGTGGATGCAGGTATTTTATTCCCTACGGGTCGTTGTGCTTTGGCGATCAAGATACCTTCCACTTCTTTGCTCGGCGCTTCAATGCTTCTCGGACGGGGACACCGCTGAAGGCAACTCCCAGGGAGTGCACCCCACTTCGGACAGCTTGTTTTCCGACCGCTTTCACCCCGTGTGTCAGCAGTGGTAGGACTGATTTGACGAGGCTACAGAGCACGTTCACCAGCCCATGACCTCGTTGGATGCCTGTAACCGCAAAGACGGGTAGGTCACCCCCTGCTTGTTGGTTGTAATAGTATCTAGCTTTGTGCATCTCATTCGCTAGGCACCTTCATTATACAATGTGCTTGTCGGAAATGAAGTGAGAATTTCGAATATCAGAGGTTGGTTGTGGTCATCCCTTATATCGATTGTGATGGTACTGGTGCCAGTCTGCCGCACTGGTAGATATAGCACGTGGTTAAAGCCCCGCGTGACCTGATCACCGTAGTTCACTTGCACTGGGCGGCAGACG
>JAVTVY010033076.1:0-141096 GCA_036873755.1 Hanleya hanleyi
AACAATGTTTGAGATATTAAATTGATTACATATGTTCTCACAACATTTGTTTCTTGATAATTCCAAGAAAATTCTGTCCCAATAAATGTTATCGTCATCAATATTCTTGGTGGAAAAAGCATTTTCAGCATTGCAATTATTAAAGTCTTGTGTAATGAACTATTTGGTTCATGATTCATTGTGTTGTGAATACAGATGGTTACAATCTGTCTTTCTCACATTAATGCAATCACAATGGACAGACTTAAGGCATTCATCAGTCAGCAGCTGTCTAGCTTTAAGTCGCAATGTTTTGTCATGGAATCTCATTTCTTAATTTGCTTTTATATGGGGAAATATTTCTAACTAGCGATAAATGTGGCAGAAATAGGATAAATATCCTTCATATCACTGAACTATTCAGGAGTATCGTTACCTTTCTTTGATCGAAAATCACCCGATATATCCCACAAACCCAAAACTATAGCCTAACGAGGATTAATATCAATTGAGAATCAACAATAAACATAGAATATCCCTCAAAAATCTCATCAACAGCTAAAATTTCAATTCTCTGATAGAAAAACTTGAATTTACACTTGATTTTCGGCCTACCTACAATCTGTATTGAGGTTTTAACATGTGATTTTGGCATTTACTGGTATCTCTATTACCAGAAATCGGCAAGGTGAAGAACCCATACTTTGTGGCTAATTTCAGTCAGTAATACATGTACATGCGGTGAAAATATGAGCAAATAAATTAAAATTTCGCCATGTGAAGTTACAAGATAGCATGTTGAGTTGACATTTTTTGACAGAACCCTAAAATCACATTAAAATCCATTTTATTTCTTAGATTCTATCATTCTTGTAAAGATAGTGCCACGGCACTGTAGCGCTCATCTGGCTATAACTGGAGAAAGTGGCTGCGAGAAATTTTTACTGAAGAACTGCAATAGATGATTTTCTAACTTGCGTTGTCTCCCCTGAACAAAATGGCAACATAGTCGATTTCACAGGAGGTCAAGCTGCAAATTCATGATTGTAATTGGAGGTTATGGAATAAAGGCAATTATACCAAAATATAATGTGTGATTGTCAGTAAGCTGTATAAGCAATAACCAGAACCAATTTTTATTATGTGATTGCAGTCGTTCGTCCGTCTGTCCACTTCGTGTCCGGACAGTACATTGGACAGTTTTTAACCTACGATTCCAATATTTTGTGGGTATATGCACCAGGGGGAGACATGTCGAGTACGAAATATGTGCGACTGGGTTGTTACGATGGCAATGAGATGTAACAGGACATTTTTCCAATGAAAGTAATCTCTGGTGAGGTATGGCCTAACCAAGACATACCCCCATCTGTCTGCGAAGATGTAAAAGGTAGTGCCACGGCACTGTAGGTCATCTGTCTGTAACTGGAGAAAGTAGCTGTGAGAAATTTTTACTAAAGAACTGCAATAGATGAGTTTGTAACTTGTGTTGTCCCCGCTGAACACTATAAAATGATCCATGCAGTTATTTCCTGAGATTTTATGATAAAGTTTCATGGGAAATTCAAGATGCGGCAATATTGGATTTTCGAAATGAACCAAAAAAAGGTATCTTGCACAACTGGACCACAAGGGGAACCTGTGCATCAACATCCATGCAATAATATCCTAAGAATTTACGATAACAAAATTTCATGGGGAAATCCAAGATGCGGTGGCCATATTGGATTTTTCATTCAGACCATATATGGTATGCTGCACAGCTAGACCCCAAGGGCAACCTCTGTACCAAATTTGAGAAAGATCCATGCAGTAGTTCCTGAGAAATCACGATAACAATGTTTCATCTGGAAATCCAAGATGGCCACCTGGTGGCCATATTGGATTTTTCAATCAGACTACAAATTGTATCTTGTGCAACTAGACCCCAAGGGAACCTCTGTACCAAATTTGAGAACGATCCATGCAGTAGTTCCTGAGAAATCGCGATAATGTTTCATCTGGAAATCCAAGATGGCCACCTGGTGGTCATATTGGATTTTTCAATCAGACCGCAAATTGTATCTCGCGCAACTAGACCCCAAGGGGAACCTGTATATCAAATTTGAGAAAGATCCATGCGGTTTTTCCTGATAAATCATGATAACGAAGTTTCATAGGGAAATCCAAGATGGCCGCCTGGTAGCCATATTGGATGTTCGAATCAGAGCAGAAAAGGTATCTTGCACAACTAGACCCCCAAGAGGAACCTGTGTACCAAATTTGAGAAAGATCCATGCAGTAGTTAACGAAAAATAATGATGACAAGATTTCACTGGCAAATTCAAGATGGCCGCCTTGTGGCCATATTGGATTTTTCAATCAGACCACAAATTGTATCTTGCACAACTAGACCCCAAGGGGAACCTCTGTACCAAATTTGAGAAAGATCCATGCAGTACTTCCTGAGAAATTGCAATAACAATGTTTCATGGGGAAATCCAAGATGGCCGCCTGGTGGCCATATTGGATTTGTGAATCAGACCACAACAGGTATCTTGCACAACTAGACCCCAAGGGGAACCTGTGTACCAAATTTGAGAAAGATCTATGCAGTAGTTCCTGAGAAATCGCGATAACAATGTTTCAATGGCAAATTGAAGATGGCCGCCATGGCGGCCATATTTAAAATCGTATCGACATGGCATGAACAAATTCTGGTGTCCTCATTGGGGGGAACATGCATGCCAAGTTTCAGCTTAATCGGCCAAGCGGTTTCAGAGAAGAAGATGTTTACGGACGACGGACGACGGACGACAGACAGTCAGGCCATGACATAAGCCCATCGGGCCTTCGGCCCAGATGAGCTAAAAATGATTGATAAAGAAAATTACAAGGTCAAAATATCTGATTTATTGGATATGCTCTTTCTATCAAAAGTAGACTTATTTAGGGGGCTTTACCAACAACCTTTTGTGTCTGAAAGGTAACAAAATCCCTTGAATAAAGAAATATTATGCTAAATGTCAGTTATCACTGCTTAGTCGAGAATATTTCCCCATATTAAACCATAGGGACAAATGAGAGGAATGACTGTCCATTGTTATTGTATTCATGTAGCTTGATATCAGCTTGTTAAGAATCATGCAGCTCCACAAAATACAGAATCCATAGTTACAGAAGCCATAGACCATGTCTAATTAAATGATGAAGCAATTAATGCGAGAAATCTATCAATTTGATGTCAGTTATCAATACTTCAATCAGTTCATTCGACACAATTCTAACTTTATCCTTCCATCAGTATAACTCGCAAAAGTCACTGTTAACAGTAGCTCAAGTTAGGTCAGAAATACAGTACATCACAAAGGATGTCCAAGGATCACATTCCTTGCAAAACATGTGCCCTGTGACATAGTCCCGAGTTCAGGCAACAAAGAGAATATCGCAAAACTTGGAAGATAGGTATGAAAATACTTCGAAATTTAAAAACTTTGAAACTGTTAGGCTGCAAACAAAAGACATCACTGATCCAATATTGCCAGTGTAAATGAATGGATCATCATTTAAACTCATCGTAATGTCACATGGTCAGTGTGGCTGAATATTCCAAACTGGTCATGTTCCTATTGCATCGCAGTCACCTTATCACTTATCATGAAGCTGGATGCACATGTACTGATTTCCTTTCAATCTTGCAAGAGAAGTTGATAATGAACTGATCGGCCAAGAGTTGACATATCTAATGATATACTTCATGAATCATAGCTATGAACAATCTAAGTAAACCAAGTTGGTAAATCAGGGGAATACCATCTAGATTAACGCTATGAAAATTTCGTGCGAACTGTTCGCCGATATTCGCAGAGATCTCATAATAAGTCAATCAAGAAAATTTCTGCCATTTTAATTTTACAATGATTGACGTTTAGTTCACGGAGATAAACATCTTCACACGACACAATCTTATGATATTTTCTTCCTCCTAACAAATCCAGACTTTTCGGCTGGAGTAACCTATTCGATTTTTACAGTTTACCATGCACACTGTCTAGAAATCATGCCCTATTTGGACACAGTTTCCCGAAAATGTTCATATATTAGTCCATGTGCTAGCATGTGTAATTACTGTTGGAGTGATTTTTAAATTGGTTCACCAAGCTAGCCAGCTGACTCACTAACACATGTAGTTTCAAATACGCATGGGATTTATATAGTGCTGAAGTCAGATATAATATTCCATTATATCTGAGTTTACTGAGATTGGGTTATGAACTGTGAAGGCTATTGCTAGTCAGACATGCATACGGGTGAGGGACATTTGGAGTGGGGCTGCAGGTCCAGCCTTGAATCTGTTTAACCAACTTTACTCGTTAACCCGTCACTTCTCTGTCTGCCCTTGAATGTATCCATTAGCGATGTAGCTCCGAAGAAACGAGCCAGGATGTAATTACATTTGGCCGGTAAGATTCTGAGGAAAAAAAACAACAAAACAGAAAGCATCATTCAGATTAATCCAAGTTTACAGTCGTAGAACAAAATGTAGATTTCACTCACTCATCAGTCTAATAGGTCACTCACTCCTCAGTCTAATATCTCCTCAGTCTAATATGTCACTCACTCATCAGTCTAATATGTCACTCACTCATCAGTCTAATAGGTCACTCACTCCTCAGTCTAATATGTCACTCACTCCTCCGTCTAATATCTCAGTCTAATATATGTCACTCACTCATCAGTCTAATGTGTCACTCACTCCTCAGTCTAATATGTCACTCACCAGTCTAATAGATCACTCACTCCTCAGTCTAATATGTCACTCACTCATCAGTCTAATAGGTCACTCACTCCTCAGTCTAATATCTCCTCAGTCTAATATGTCACTCACTTCTGAGTCCAATATTTCACACACTCCTCAGTCTAATATATATCACTCACTCATCAGTACAATATTTCACTCACTTCTCAGTCTAATAGGTCACTCACTTCTCAGTCTAATATCTCCTCAGTCTAATATGTCACTCACTTCTGAGTCCAATATTTCACTCACTCCTCAGTCTAATGTGTCACTCACTCATCAGTCTAATAGGTCACTCACTCATCAGTCTAATATCTCCTCAGTCTAATATGTCACTCACTTCTGAGTCCAATATTTCACTCACTCCTCAGTCTAATGTGTCACTCAGTCTAATAGGTCACTCACTCCTCAGTCTAATAGGTCACTCACTCATCAGTCTAATAGGTCACTCACTCCTCAGTCTAATATGTCACTCACTCCTCAGTCTAATAGGTCACTCACTCAGTCTAATAGGTCACTCACTCCTCAGTCTAATATGTCACTCACTCATCAGTCTAATAGGTCACTCACTCAAGTCTAATAGGTCACTCACTCATCAGTCTAATAGGTCACTCACTCGTCAGTCTAATATGTCACTCACTCGTCAGTCTAATATGTCACTCACTCATCAGTCTAATGTGGCACTCACTCGTCAGTCTAATAGGTCACTCACTCATCAGTCTAATGTCACTCACTCGTCAGTCTAATATGTCACTCACTCCTCAGTCTAATAGGTCACTCACTCCTCAGTCTAATGTGTCACTCACTCCTCAGTCTAATAGGTCACTCACTCCTCAGTCTAATAGGTCACTCACTCCTCAGTCTAATAGGTCACTCACTCCTCAGTCTAATAGGTCACTCACTCCTCAGTCTAATATGTCACTCACTCGTCAGTCTAATATGTCACTCACTCATCAGTCTAATAGGTCACTCACTCGTCAGTCTAATAGGTCACTCACTCCTCAGTCTAATAGGTCACTCACTCCTCAGTCTAATGTGTCACTCACTACTCAGTCTAATAGGTCACTCACTCCTCAGTCTAATAGGTCACTCACTCCTCAGTCTAATAGGTCACTCACTCCTCAGTCTAATATGTCACTCACTCCTCAGTCTAATGTGTCACTCGTCAGTCTAATATGTCACTCACTCATCAGTCTTAATAGGTCACTCACTCGTCAGTCTAATAGGTCACTCACTCATCAGACTAATATCTCCTCAGTCTAATATGTCACTCACTCCTCAGTCTAATATCTCCTCAGTCTAATATGTCACTCACTCCTCAGTCTAATGTGTCACTCGTCAGTCTAATATGTCACTCACTCATCAGTCTAATAGGTCACTCACTCCTCAGTCTAATAGGTCTCTCACTCATCAGTCTAATATCTCCTCAGTCTAATATGTCACTCACTTCTGAGTCCAATATTTCACACACTCATCAGCCTAATATGTCACTCACTTCTGAGTCCAATATCTCACACACTCCTCAGTCTAATATATGTCACTCACTCATCAGTCTAATATCTCCTCAGTCTAATATGTCACTCACTTCTGAGTCCAACATTTCACACACTCATCAGTCCAATATTTCACTCACTTCTCTGGCTAATACGCCAATCCTCAGTCTAATATTTAACTCGCTCCTTAGTCTAACATGTTATCCACACAATCTGATATCTCACTAAATCCTCAGTCTAATATGTCACTCATTCATCAGTCCAATAATTCACTCCTCAGTCTAATGTCACTCACTCCTCAGTCCAATATTTCACTCGTCTGTCTAATATGTCACTAACTTCTGTCTAATATGTCAATCCTCAGTCTAATATGTCAATCCTCAGTCTAATATGTCACCCACACAATCTGATGTCACTAACTCAGTCTAATATCACTCACACAATCTAATGTCACTAACTCATCAGTCTAATACCTCCTCCGCCTAATATGTCACTCATTCATCAGTCTAATATGTCACTCACTCATCAGTCTAATATGTCACTCACACCTCAGTTTATAGTGTCACACCTCAGGGTAGTATAATGCTCTCTTGTCCGTCTAATATGTCAATCCTCAGTCTAATCTCACTTACTCCAGTCTAATATGTGCACTTAATTCTCAGTTTAATATGCCACTCCTCATTCTAGTATATTGCTCAATCCTCCATCTAGTATGTCAATCCTCAGTCTAATATGCCACTCAGTCTAGTATATTGCTCACTCCATCTAATGTCAATCCTCAGTCCAATATGTCACTCACTCCTCAAGCTAATATGTCACTCACTCTGCAGTCTAATATGCCACTCCTCAGTCTAGTATATTGCTCACTCTGCAGTCTAATATGTCACTCCTACATCTAGTATATTGTTCACTCCTGTCTAATATGTCAATCCTCTGTCTAATATGCCACTCCTAAGTTTAATTTGTCACTTACTTCTCAGTCTAACGCCACTCACTCATCAGTCTAATATGTAACTTTTTGATTTAATATGTCACTCACTCGTCAGTCTAATAAGTCACTCATTCCTCAGTTTAATGTGTCATTCACTCCTCAGCCTAATATGTCACTCACTTCTCAATCTAATATCACTCCTCAATGTCATTTACTCCTGTCTAATATATCACTCACTCCTTCATCTAATATGTCACTCCCCAGTCTAATATGTCAATCTCTCCTCAGTCTAATATGTCACTCACTTCTCCGTCTAATATGTCAATCTCTCCTCAGTCTAATATGTAACTCACTCCTCCGTCTAATATGTCAATCCTGTCTAATATGTCACTCACTCCTCACTCTAATATCTTCTCACTATATCACTTACTCATCAGTTTAATATGTCAATCCTCAGTCTAATATGTTACTCGTTTCTCAGTCTGATATGTCACTCACTCCACAGTCTAATATATTACCTACTTTTCGGTCTAATATGTCACTCACTTCTCCATCAAATATGTCAATCCTCAGTCAATGTCAGTCACTCTTCAGTCTAATATTTAACTTATTCCTCATTCCAATATATCACTCATTCCTCATTCTAATGTCACTCGCTCAGTCTAATATGTCACTTAATCCTCCGTCTAATATGTCACTCACTCCTCAGTCTAATATGTCACTCACTCCTCAGTCGAATATATCACTTACTACTCAGTCTAATATATCACTCACTCATCAGTCTAATATTTCACTTACTGCTCAGTCTAATATATCACTCATTCCTTATTATAATATGTCCCTCGCACAGTCTAACATACCAGAGAGTAGAGCAATCACAGATAATCCGCACTGGTACTGCTATGGTACAATGCCAGTACCAGACAGTAGAACCATCACAGATAATCTGCACTGATGCTGCTATGGTACAATGCCAGTACCAGACAGTAGAACCATCACAGATGATCTGCACTGATGCTGCTATGGTACAATGCCAGTACCAGACAGTAGAACCATCACAGATAATCTGCACTGATGCTGCTATGGTACAATGCCAGTACCAGACAGTAGAACCATCACAGATGATCTGCACTGATGCTGCTATGGTACAATGCCAGTACCAGACAGTAGAACCATCACAGATGATCTGCACTGATGCTGCTATGGTACAATGCCAGTACCAGACAGTAGAACCATCACAGATAATCCGCACTGGTGCTGCTATGGTACAATGCCAGTACCAGACAGTAGAACCATAACAGATAATCTGCACTGGTGCTGCTATGGTACAATGCCAGTACCGTACAGTTGAACCATCACAGACGAACCTCAGTGGTACTGCTATGGTACAATGCCAGTACCACACAGTAGAACCATAACAGATAATCTGCACTGATGCTGCTATGGTACAATGCCAGTACCGTATAGTTGAACTATCACAGATGAACCGCAGTGGTACTGCTATGGTACAATGCCAGTACCATACAGTAGAACCATCACAGATTATCTGCTATGGTACTGCTATGGTACAATGCCAGTACCAGACAGTAGAAGCATCACAGATGTTCCGCACTGGTGCTGCTATGGTACAATGGCAGTACCAGACAATAGAACCATCACAGATGTTCCGCACTGGTACTGCTATGGTACAATGCCAGTACCAGACAATAGAACCATCACAGGTGATCCGCACTGGTACTGCTATGGTACAATGCCAGTACCAGACAATAGAACCATCACAGGTGATCTGCACTGGTACTGCTATGGTACAATGCCAGTACCAGACAATAGAACCATCACAGGTGATCTGCACTGGTACTGCTATGGTACAATGCCAGTACCATACAGTAGAACCATCACAGATGATCTGCACTGGTACTGCTATGGTACAATGCCAGTACCATACAATAGAACCATCACAGATGATCCGCACTTGTACTGCTATGATACAATGCCAGTACCAGACAATAGAACCATCACAGGTGATCTGCACTGGTACTGCTATGGTACAATGTCAGTACCATACAGTAGAACCATCACAGATGATCTGCACTGGTACTGCTATGGTACAATGCCAGTACCAGACAATAGAACCATCACAGGTGATCTGCACTGGTACTGCTATGGTACAATGCCAGTACCATACAGTAGAACCATCACAGATGATCTGCACTGGTACTGCTATGGTACAATGCCAGTACCAGACAATAGAACCATCACAGGTGATCCGCACTGGTACTGCTATGGTACAATGCCAGTACCAGACAATAGAACCATCACAGGTGATCTGCACTGGTACTGCTATGGTACAATGCCAGTACCATACAGTAGAACCATCACAGATGATCTGCACTGGTACTGCTATGGTACAATGCCAGTACCAGACAATAGAACCATCACAGGTGATCCGCACTGGTACTGCTATGGTACAATGCCAGTACCAGACAATAGAACCATCACAGGTGATGGTACTGATATGGTACAAAGACAGAGAAGAAATATCGGTAGTCACCCAAGTGTATCGGCCCAGTGGGAGAGGTACATCAAAACCACTGGAAAATTTAATGTAACCTGCCATCCAATACTCACCCTTTCAGACCGAGGGTGAGGTACATTAACCTGGGAATGTATAGAACCTGTTGGTTTATTAAGACTGCATCTACAACTGTTGTGGCTACATATTCTGGATCCAACAGCGGTAAAATGTTGTTGAACCTGTGAAATAGTAACAAAATAGTGATGGGCCACATTTTTTGTACACTGATGTTAGTTTTGCAAATTTTAAATAGTTAAATGGTAGTGCAGTGCAGTGACAATGACCTGCATGTGATGAAACAGAGCTTCAGAAACATCAAATTATGACGGTTTCATATTGAAAAGTTTCAGGATATACTGGTTTATGGGGGTTGGGTTCAAAGCCACTGGGTGAAGGCAAAAATCTTTGGGATCAGACAGCATGATATAGGTGTGTCATGAGGAAAGCTTTTAGGATATATAGGGTTATGGGTGGAGTATGTTTTGTTCAAGAGATGGATTCTGGAGTTTAAATTATTACTGAGTCGCTTCTAGGTGACATTCCACCAGTCTCATAATTTATTTTGCGTGAACCTGGAAAACTGAAGATTAGGATTAAAGTAAATAGATGTCTGCCCTTACCGAGACTGTACTCCATCAAACATTCCTGTGTTAATTGCGTATGGACAGACAACCGTTGTGTGGACATCTGTTATCCCCTGGATTTCCAGCTCAAACCGAAGGGATTCGTCAAAGCCGACAGCACCAAACTTGCTGGCGCAGTAGTCGGACAGGCCGTTCACCCCCAAGACGCCAGCTGTGCTTGCCACGGTAACGATATGACCATGGTTACGCTCTATCATCTCAGGCAAGAAAGATTTTACCGTCTGATTGAACCATCATGCAAAAGGAGAGAGAGAGAGAATTAAGGTTTAACGTCGCATTCAGCAATATTTCGGCTATATAGTGACGATCAAACAAAATTCTAAGTATTCAAGTTAATAACAATCCAACACATCAAAACACACACACATTAACACCTATGCAACAAACCAGCCTCTCTCAAATCCAAGATAGAGTCTTCTTTCACCCGACCAAAAAGATCTTCTAAATTAGCTGCTTGATAGAAAGAATCTCTTACAATCCCAAAATCTATACAGCCGATAAGAATATGTTTCACTATGAGATTCTCGAGGCATGGAATACACCTTGGACCAGGCTCTCTTTAAAGTAAATGTTCTCGAGTTAATCGTGTGTGGCTGATTCTACATCGCCTGATCATGGCTTGAGTGAAACGTTTCTGGCTGTTCATCCGAGTATAGCCTAAAGTGCAAAGAAACAATTATTAGATCTACAGAGTTAAGGTATTTACCATTGGGTATAGGTATTCTTGCACAATTAGTTAAGGTATTTACCATTGGGTATAGGTATTCTTGCACAATTAGTTAAGGTATTTACCATTGGGTATAGGTAATCTTGCACAATTAGTTAAGGTATTTACCATTGGGTATAGGTATTCTTGCACAATTTTATTTCCAAGCAATACCTTTATGTTTTATAACTACTTTAAGGAGCTTCTTGAAATTAGGTCAGGAGTTTCTTGATATGAATGGCATATGCCGGTTATCCAAATGGAATACACCGTGCCCAGTTTAGTGTTCTGATCTGGATGAATTAGAGTTCCTTGATAGGAATGGCATATGCCAGTTATCCAAATGAGATACACCATGCCCAGTTTGGTGTTCTGATCTGGATGGATCAGTTTCATTTGAAATGGCATTGCATGTTATGGCATAAGCTATCCCTGGTCTGCCAAGTTCCAAAAATTATGCCATGGAGTTCCTAGGAGTTCCAACTCAGCACACCATGCCTCTCTGTTTGGAATGCCTTATGCCCGTTCCTAGCATGCCCTAATTTCAAGAAGCTCCCTTGTAACCACTTTTTGAGTCTTGTGATGATGTGCCACCATAACCTGTTCATGGGAGCAGACATTTCTGTGAACAAGTTTCAATCTTTGATGGAGCATGAAACATACCTCCATAAAAGGTCGTCACAGTGTTTCGGAGCAGTAGATCGCAGTGCCCCTGAGGGGTGAAAATGACCTCGGCAACAGTTGATATGATGGCCGATCTGCCACCTTACATGCCTTGAATGTGGTAATCACAAAAAAGTCCCAATTTGTTGGTGAATAACATGAAATTTCATATGGAAAATTGCCACCACATTTTCCGAGTGGACAAGTTTTTAATATGGGACTCATAGTGGAATGTGAAGTACGTAAGGAGAGAGAGAAAGAATTGAGGATTAATGTCGCGTTCAGCAATATTTCAGTTATATAGCAATGATTAAACAAAATTCTAAGTATTCTAACAAAAACAAGTCAACAACCCAGCAATCCAGAAGTAATCAACACAACACACCAACAAGCATTCTTGAAACCTCAACATCTCGCCTTGCGGGATCTCCCGCTTAGGGGTGATTTTTTGCCTAACAAAAAACTTATCAATGGAAACGTACAGAGTCTAAACTGCGATAATTTGGACAAAAATTTATATTTCATGTCATATTTCTTAAATAGCACAAAAGAGAAATGTCACATTCAGGAACTCTCTGATTGGCTAGATTTTCTCTCCAAAAGCCAATGAAAATACCTGATGTGTTTTCAAAAATTTGAAAGGACCAATCAACTTTTTCAATACTATCCCATGCTAAACTCAAGTTTCTGACTGATGATTCATTTTCATTCAATTATTGGTATGAATTAAAGGAGAAATGCAAAGGTAATAAAAGTAAGAAAAAAGCATTTCCCTTTCCTTTTTATGATGATAATAAATTATACAACCATCAATGAACGAAATCTGGTGATAAGTTTTATTTTTTAAAGAGAAATAAAACACGTGTATGATCAGCGGCTTGAAAACAGTGTATCGATTATCTCCCCTTGATTCGGAGCTTTTCCACCAGAGGCTGTGACGTCAAAGTTGAACCACACTGAAAAAATGGCGGCTAACATGAATGTAGACAGTGACAGCGATGCGGAGGAATTTTCTTAAACTTCTTCCTCTTCTTCTGAAGAGGAATTAAGAAGAATTCACGGCAATGGTTAATGCAGGGGTGCCCCTGCCTTACCAACACGAGCTTATTGTGAACAAAGAACCTTCAGACAACGATAGGATCAGCGACACTGCAGGGGCCGTGGGCGACAGTCATACCGAGAGAATCGGAAATATAGATTGGTAAATTCCGAGTTTTTCTTTTATCCCCCGTAGCGAATGATGACCAACCTGTTAGTGCGTTTCAGTGAACGTGAATGACACAAGCAAGGGCTTCGTGAGCAATAGCCTAGCTTATCTATGTGTGCTATTTCCATTCAATGCAATGCAGCTACATCATGTTGTGCAGACTATGCTGGTTCCACTGCTACGTCACGTATCGCAGCGCCCCCAGGGGGAGGTAATTATGTACGGATCGAAATTTCGTAAATAATACACCGTTACATTTTTTAGTTTTTAACTTTATTAGGCTTAAGCAAATGTTTTAAAACTGAATTGAAATTAATATACACATTATTTCTCCAATCTTACTACAAATATCAAGTGATGTAGACGAAACTTTGCATTTCACCTTTAAACTTAACTAGAACTGAGCCATGCTGTGGTATTATTTTTTCTGTGTCAAACTCACCCAGAAGTGAGCCATGGTATAAATTTCCATGGTTTTCTGTATTATACTCACCTAAAAGTGAGCCATGGTATAAATTTCCATGGTTTTCTGTATCAAACTCACCTAAAAGTGAGCCATGGTATAAATTTCCATGGTTTTCTGTATCAAACTCACCCAAAGGCGAGCCATGGTATAAATTTCCATGGTTTTCTGTATCAAATTCACCCAAAGGTGAGCCATGGTACAAATTTCCATGGTTTTCTGTATTAGACTCACCCAAAAGTGAACCATGGTATAAATTTCCATGGTTTTCTGTATCAAACTCACCCAAAAGTGAGCCATGGTATAAATTTCCATGGTTTTCTGTATTAGACTCACCCAAAAGTGAGCCATGGTATAAATTTTCGTGGTTTTCTGTATCAGACTCACCCAAAAGTGAGCCATGGTATAAATTTCCATGGTTTTCTGTATCAAACTCACCCAAAAGTTCATGGTATAAATTTCCATGGTTTTCTGTATTAGACTCACCCAGAACTGAGCCATGGTGTAAATTTTCATAGTTTTCCATATCAGACTTACCCAGAAGTGAGCCATTGTGTTGACCTCCATAGTTTTCTGTATCATGCCATCAGGACAATCAAGAAATTTCTTCCCAGTGACAATGCCAGCATTGTTCATCAGAATGTCCACCTGACCCACCTCCCGCTTTACCTGTCATCAACAAGTATGGTATTTTGACTAGGTAAATTAATACCTTCCTGTTGTTTTTTTTGGGTGCAAAAATATTAATGGAATGTGTATGTGTATGGAACTTTTGGAGTCAGGAGAGCCTTTTCTCTCCTGTTCCAGCTGATTTCACTTGTCAAATGGGCTGATTCTCACAAAGATTGAGCTGAACCAATGTAAGTTATATATTGAAAATCTATGAGCTGGGGTTGTGGTCTGATATAACTGCAGGACATGAATAGATATGTAAAAATACATGTACATGCATTGACATTCAGGACAGGCTATAGATGCAGTATTTTGAGACTATCAGTATTAAGTGATAAGTCCCGTTGTTCATGAGACAATAAAATAAGTTTAAACTAAAACTAAACTAAGTGATAATCTGCTCGTGGTCTCATTCTAGCATCTTCACAAGTCCAGGCAAATCCTAAATTCTCTCCAAGGGTTTACTTGTACTTTTTTGGTGATTCAAATGAGTTATTGAGTCAATGCCTCTGTTCTAAAACCCCATACATTTCATCCTTCGTGCATGTTTTGAATTAGTACTATGTTGGTATCCCAAGCCGATTTCATCCCAACATCAAAGCAAAACAAATAATTTTTTTATCCTTCGACTTGGTGCAGTCTTGAATGGTGTGCACAAAGTGAAGAAAGGGACAAAAGACAACCAAAGCCACAAAAAATCCCTCGTCAAACCATATGTGACATGAAATATGGTTGATCTGTATGTTGGCACCAAAAAGATCAATGATTCAAGGGTCAATGGGCAAGTTCCTCGCAGAGAGTGAGGTTGCATTAGTGGTTCTACTCTCCACAATGGAGTGATTATCTTTTTTATTTTTCCCCTAGCATGCCTAGGGAACGGGAACCATTTGTGATATTACTTTTTTTTTACAATCTCTGACTCTATCTATCTACACCGATAAAAGAGCCAACCTGAAATGTCAGTATGTTTGTTTGCTTCTTTGTCTGCCACAGATATCATCCATAGACACCCTTGCAACTGGTTACTAGAGCCCCCAAACTTGGTACACAAAAACTATGAAATACTTAAATGATGGTACCATTAGTTCCATGATTCACCACTAGGGAGTGATTAGGGTAATGTTATCTGAATAATCAACTGGGCTGGCAGACATCCTTGCAAAAATTTAGAGCCACCAAACGTGAGACAATATCTACACGATGATACTGTGAGCCTGTCAGTTCCATGATCCACTGCTAGGAGACAAATAGGTAACTGGTATATATCTCTACTATTAAACGGGCTCTCCGGCTGTCCATCCATGACTCCTTCTGTCCATGCATGCAGGTTCTCTGGGGGATGGGGGTGCAGAGCTGCCAAGCTCTTGCGGAGAATTTCTTGAGTTTCTGAATTTTTAACCGGGGGGCCCCAACCACTCGACGTTCTCAGACGCTCTAAAACGCTTCAGACACATTTCCAGACAATAAATTTCCATATGAGATTGTCAATTGTCAAAAATGTGATATTACACCCCTTTTCACGAGACAATGAGTAGATTTAGACTTTTGAGAAGATATTCTATGAATTCCGGGAGATTTCTAAACTTTTCCGTGAGACCGGGAGGTTAGTCCATATTTCTTGAGAAGCAGGTTTTCTTCTCTTTTCCTTCTGACAGTGTATTGCAGACAAATTGATAAAGCAATAGATCATTTTAACCAACAGTTATCTTGATGCTACCAGTTGTTTCTATATTAGCTATCAGTCATGGCTCGGCTTTAATATACCATGACAAGAGATTGGATCTCACCATGACAGGCCAGCTTTTTGCAGGGGTGGAACAGAGTACAGGACCTGCATAAATGGAGGATGACACTGTCTGGCCTGTACTGGCCCTGGTGAAACAAAACCCCTGGGTAACAAAACTGTATCTACACATGTATCTACAGAACATGACACCATGATAAAGGTTGGAGAGTAAGGCATCTACATGAATCTTGTCTAAATTTGTCATGGTCATGGTCACATGTTGATATGCAAACCTATAAAATGTGGTATCATTGCTTGCCTGACATGGTCACATGTTGAGAAGCAAACCTATAAAATGTGGTATCATTGCTTGCCTGACATGGTCACATGTTGAGAAGCAAACCTATAAAATGTGGTATCATTGCTTGCCTGACATGGTCACATGTTGAGAAGCAAACCTACATGTATAAAATGTGGTATCATTGCTTGCCTGACATGGTCACATGTTGAGAAGCAAACCTATAAAATGTGGTATCATTGCTTGCCTGACATGGTCACATGTTGAGAAGCAAACCTATACAATGTGGTATCATTGCTTGCCTGACATGGTCACATGTTGAGAAGCAAACTTATCAGATGTAGTATCATTGCTTGCCTGACATGGTCACATGTTGAGAAGCAAACCTACATGTATAAAATGTGGTATCATTGCTTGCCTGACATGGTCACATGTTGATACGCAAACCTATAAAATGTGGTATCATTGCTTGCCTGACATGGTCACATGTTGAGAAGCAAACTTATCAGATGTAGTATCATTGCTTGCCTGACATGTTCACATGTTGAGAAGCAAACCTACATGTATAAAATGTGGTATGTTGCTTGCCTGACATGGTCACATGTTGAGAAGCAAACCTATAAAATGTGGTATCATTACTTGCCTGACATGGTCACATGTTGAGAAGCAAACCTACATGTATAAAATGTGGTATCATTGCTTGCCTGACATGGTCACATGTTGAGAAGCAAACCTATAAAATGTGGTATCATTACTTGCCTGACATGGTCACATGTTGAGAAGCAAACCTATAAAATGTGGTATCATTGCTTGCCTGACATGGTCACATGTTGAGAAGCAAACCTACATGTATAAAATGTGGTATCATTGCTTGCCTGACATGGTCACATGTTGAGAAGCAAACTTATCAGATGTAGTATCATTGCTTGCCTGACATGGTCACATGTTGAGAAGCAAACCTACATGTATAAAATGTGGTATCATTGCTTGCCTGACATGGTCACATGTTGAGAAGCAAACCTATAAAATGTGGTATCATTACTTGCCTGACATGGTCACATGTTGAGAAGCAAACCTATAAAATGTGGTATCATTGCTTGCCTGACATGGTCACATGTTGAGAAGCAAACCTATAAAATGTGGTATCATTACTTGCCTGACATGGTCACATGTTGAGAAGCAAACCTATAAAATGTGGTATCATTGCTTGCCTGACATGGTCACAGGTTGAGAAGCAAACCTATAAAATGTGGTATCATTGCTTGCTTGACATCAGGTCACAGGTTGAGAAGCAAACCTATAAAATGTAGTATCATTCAAGCCCGTAGGCTGGTTTGGCAATGGGGGGGTTCGGTAGAGAATATTCCGGAACTGCTAATGCGAGCGCCGCAGGCGCGAAGCCCGGCTAGGGGGGTCCGGGGGCATGCCCCCCCGGAATTTTTTTGAAAATTTAGATGCCATATGGCGCGTTCTGGCGCATTTTGACAGCATATTTTCGACATCCGCCAACTGCATTTTTTTCGACTGATAAATTCAGTATATGACTATAATCGACCATGGGAAACCCCCTTTGATCAAGATTATTATCATTAACTCCTCACTCCGGTGTGGTGGCTAAGAGTAGGGATAAGTGTCCCGTTCCTATCTTTTTATTGAGTGAAGAGTGTCCTACCTCTGGAGATATCTGGAGAAGAGTGTCCTTGCACTCTTAATATGGGATATTCTTAGCCTCCACACCGGCCTCCCGATATATTTGTGCCACTTCAGTTCACACTTGTTAGGATCTGGTAAAGAGATGGATAAATCACGCCAACAATTCCTCCGATTGAGCCATCCTATTATCAAGGAACTGGTCCATGTTTATTACTGTATATTTCGCCGCTATCTGTCATAAAAAAAATATGTCAACCAGCAAAGACTTGATCATGTTAAGAATAACAATGTACAGCGCCGGCGGAAGCTCCCAAAAAGTGGGGGGGGGGGGGGCTCGACTATCATAGCACTTTAGGTGAGGGTCCAGGGGCCGCCTAGGCACCGGAAGCTCCGCGCTCCTAGATGGCTGTCGACGCATTCTGGCCGATTTCCGGCATACAAAACGACGTATCATCACTATATAATCAACTGCATTTTGAGATTGTTTTTGAGATTTTTTCTCGTCATTTAGAAGAAAAATTGAGTTGATAACTTTTGAATGTAAAAGAAGTATTTTTTCCTTTCCAAAATTCGAACTATACGCAGTGATCTCGAAGAAAGTAACATTTCAGCAGAGGGTTGGAGAGCGCTGACGTGTTTGAAGATAAATATGTGAACACAAAAAAGAAATAATATGAACGCAATTTTGATTTCTAAATTTGATAAGCAGATAATCGTCCAATAAAGCGAATGCAATTTCTATGTAAATTAACATCTAAAACAGTTATTGGTCATTGTGAACGGAACAGAAGAATGAGCAAATCAGAGCATTTAACCCAAACAGCAACGTGCCCCTCCAGTGCAAAGTCACCGCTCCGTGAAAACCTGGCCTTCAGTGGAAAAAACCGGCCTGTTTATCTGGTCACATTAGGACCAAAATCATGAAAAAGTCACCCAGCTTTTGTTGAAACTGGGGGGGGGGGGGAGCCCCCACCCTCTCCAGCTGAATGTGTAGCAATGCCAGGTCAATCGCTCCTGGCCCATGGATGCCCGCATGAAGGTCCTTCCGTGCACTCTGAATTTTTTTTTCCCCCGGCAGCGGAACTCGGTCTGCTCTGCGGGGGGGTGCGTACGCACCCACCGAACCCCCCCAGCCTACGGGCCTGTCATTGCTTGCCTGACATGGTCATAAGCAAACCTATAAAATGTAGTAGCAAGCCACTCAGATATATAGTTAAAGTGATGTAGATATGTCAGGTATTGAACATACATCATCATCATCTATTTGCACAATTACATCAAAGAGGCCAGAGGCAATACAAGACAAGAGATCACATGACTTTGAACATATGTTATTGTACCATAATGTCAAAAGAGGGAGATAGTCAATATTGGCAAAACATATGGGGATATACATGTACAATCTCTATGTGACAGTCTGGTACAAGGTGTCAAGTGTATGATGGATTTGGCAGGGAAATTAACGCCTGGGAAACATCAGACATATTCGCATCAACCATGTCTGTCTGTGTTATACTACGTATTGTAATACTACCTCAGAGGTACGGTTACTTGTTCTACAGTCATAACGATACTTGCAGCCTCTTTATTTCCCAACAGAGCAGAAATATAAATAAAATATTCCAACATTTCAAAAATATCATAAATGTCAGAATTGCGAAAAAGACAGAAATAGCAAGAATATAATGTTACATTCCAATTATGATAATTATATTGTTCTTAAATGTCTGGTCATTAATGAATTGACCATCAGAAAATTCAATAACATTAATATAGCTACCCTTTAAATGCCATTCAAATGTCGAAAACACCATGGTCACTTTGGGGTCCCATAATCAAACTGATTGACTAGGTGTAAAAACATGACAACTTTTTTTTTTCATTTAATCATTCAAGCTTGAAGACTTGGTGCAGTTATAGACACTTTTCATTACCCCATTGTTTTGGACTGACACGGTCTAGTGGCGTCAAGTGAGGTTGGCTCCAGCCACTGACACATGTTCAACTCAATGCAAACTGCACACATATCAATATATAATCGAGCAAACCTCTGCCACTATCTATCAAATTTTTCATTCTGTTTTAGTGTTTAGTTATCATTAAACCTGAAGAGGTGCTCACTTCCATAATATATAGTCTGGAAAATATTTCCTTTGGTGAAATATTCAGCAAAAGAGATGGTGTCAATTCGCCAGGAATTTCCATGCTTGGTTAATATCATTTTCAAAAAAGTTCTTCCCTGTACATGTATCTCAATCCAGCCATTTTCTTACAACGTTTACAGGAAAATGTGTAACACGATTTTTGAGAGATTCTGGGAGCCAAGCAGAACGTTTCGCATAGAACACAGCACACACATCAGTATATAATGGAGCAGTTTTTAATGTGTATGCAGTTTGCAATGAGTTACATGCAACATACGGTAAGTTCCCTAAGTATTCGCGACCCTGAGTAAATTCGAAAACGGGCATTTTTCGCCAGGTCACGTGACACTGTTCCCTAAGTAATCGAAAACGGCCCATTCGTTAAAAACCGCGGTCCTAACTATTCGAAAGTCCCCCATTTATGTGGTCGTGAGATTGATGATATTGTGGGCTTATGTAGTTGTGGGATGGGAAAAACATCCGCATCAACGAGTTCGAGAGCGTGTCAAAAGTTTTCACGTTCAAACTGAAAGAATGCGTCAGAAAATGAACCCGTACTCGTTCTTTTTCTCCCAGCAAACGAACGTCAGGCAGTCGGAAAATGAACACTATCCCGTCAGAAAAAGGAGCGTCAGAAAAAGAACGTTCTTATTCGAGCGTTCAAATTAGACAGAGGCGTGGGATATTATGAAATACCAACCCGGTTATGAACAATCTCCTATAAAGAGCCGCTCAATAGCCGTTTTACTCTCTTTCAAACCTATTTACAATATTTTCAGCTTGTTATATCCTAAAGAAGAGAGTCCTAAATATATTTTAGAGGGTTTTACGAAACCAATCGCCACGACAGCGTCAGAAAACGAATATACAAAAGTGAACATCCTTTTTTTTCGTCAAAATTCGATGACGGGACTTAGCATAGCTCCCATATCCATTCCCAATTAAAATGGATACATGTACATCTGTTATTTGAAAGCAATTATAGCAAGGACTCGAGGTTAATACGCAGTTTACTTAAAGGGTTTTGAAAATATTGGTGTTTACACAGCTGTGTGATAGAATGATTTGCTGACATCCATGGAAAGATTGAAAGAATGGCCAGGTGGGATTATCAGCGACTTTTACTCTTCAGAACGTCCCCATATGAACCTCTTTTAGCTGGCAAATTCCCATGCAGTTCGTAATGCCAAGCAGAGATAAACCCCTTTTTCACCCCATATGCAGGACTTGTCCATTGATATGTAAATGTATCCAATATTGCAGCCCGGTTTTGGCACAAGGCCAAAAGTACTGAGAGTTCAAGAGAGGATCCTGCCTGGAATGGAGACATTTAAGACTACACGAATCATCAGAGTCCAGAGAAAACTATTATTATTCAAATTAGCTAGAGTCAGTTTCAGCCCAAATCGTTTATTATGTGCCAACAAGGCAGAGTGTTGGATCAGTTTGCATATGCAGACCGATTGTATAACCCGTGACAGACTGGCTGGTCTCACTTCAAACCTGCGATCATCTGATTTATTGTTTTTGATTGTGCTAATCTTGTATACAAATTAAAGATTCTGACTGGTTTACATACAATTATTGGTCATATTCACTGCAATGATTTAATGAAGTGACCGTCTAAAAGAAAATAACAGTTTTCTGTTCATTTCATTTTCATTCATTACTTTGTTGCTGAAATGAAACAAAGCAATACATTTGTTCCAATTACCCAAACAATTTTCACAGCGACTAGCAGATTTACCATAGATTGTGTGCACAAAGAGGCTCAATGGGGATATTCAGGTTGACCAGCATCAATGTCTAAAGCCCGGCGCACACGAGAGATATCAGCTGAGCTAACGGCCTCAATTGCCTGTCAGCTCAGCGGCTAGCTCTCTTGTTGTTTCAGCGCACACGGTGAGCAAAAGTTTCAAGAAATTGATTTCAGTTCCCGCATAACGTCTTCTTCAAGTCCATTTTGAAGAGTCGAGCGTATGAATCGAGTGAAAATAACATGCGATTCATTGGCCGGTCCGGTAAAACTGCTGAGCTGTTGGCTTGCGTTCGCCGCACACGCTGAGGATTTGGCCTCGCGAGGCGAAATTATCAAACAAGTTTGATATTTTTCCCCCGGCCTCGCGAGGCCAAAAACTCACCAAAAACTGCCCGCACACGAGAGCTAGCGCCTGAGCTGACCGGCAATTGAGGCGGTCAGCTCAGCTGATAGCTCTCGTGTGCGCCGGGCTTAAGACATCTCCCGATAGTTCAGATGAAATACCAGCTGCTTCCGTGCTGAAGTAAAAAATGTACAGGAGACTTCTAGCAAATCTGAAGAAATGAAATACTGGCTCCCGCGACTTACATGACATTGGAGTTTTTTTATTGATACTTCAGGTAAATCCCACAATATTTGCATATAAAATTAAATATTTTAGCCGTTTTACATAATCATCGGATAAATGTTGGAAGATATCCATTTCAATTAAACAAGGTTATTTTATGAAGAGATGCATCGCCTGCTCTAGAGTACAGTTACGCAGTGTGCATACGCCACTTGTTACGCCCCATGCAAGCGGAGATGTACAGGCTATTAATAGACACAAAGGCTTGATTCAATTATTACTTTGGGGAACATATGGGGGTTACGCGTTTACGATTGATAACACAACAAAGCAGTGGATAAAACATTCCAATTACGGTAATTCCCCTAATAATTTGATCACCGGAAGTGATATTTGAGGTGATAAAAAATAGGGGTGATCGATTTATTGCAAATCATTGAAAGTGACAAATCCCGAAAAATGCGGGTGATCGAATTGTAAGTTTTAGTAATTTGTGTGATGTTGTTGTTGATCGAATTATTACAAATTGAAAATCGGGGGTGATTGAATTATTACAACTTCCGATCGTATTTTTCTGCAAAACTCGGGGGTGATCGAATACCGATAGGGTGATCGATTTATTAGAGGAATTACCGTAGCAAACAATGTAATGTTGTACGAATAATCAGTTTTTCTTTGATAGACATTTTAGAAGTTGGGGACTAGTAACCAAACGAACTGTTACCAATGTAACCGAACGAACTGTTACCAACTGGGCCGTCCGAACGGTATGGCAGCCCGTTCCTACACTCGTGAAACGGGCATAACATGCCGCTCTTCTCGTCACGCTAACCTGCCTGTTCGCAGTGTGCCCCAAAGTCGAGAAGCTCCGTCAATATGGGGACTCTAAATTTACGAAAACGTCCGTTTTCCTGAACTAGCTGACCTGCACAAAGTATTCGGAAGTGGTCAGTTTTTCACGACTGCGATATTCACTTCCGGTCACGAATACTTAGGGAACTTACCGTACGTCAGTGGCTGGAGCTGACATGAATTGATGTCACTAGCCAGTAGAAGCACAACACAGCAGGGGTTATGAAAAGGGTCTACACACTGGCTATCATGAACATGCTCCTGTCCATGTATATCACATTAGATGGAGATTGATAGCCATCTATCGGGAGAAGAGAGAGAGAGAGAGAATTCCGGTTTAAAGTCGCGTTCAGCAATATTTCAGCTACATGTAAAAAGCAATGGTCAAACAAAATTCTGAGTACTCAAGCCAATAACTTAGTTATCCAAGACATGAAAACATACACACATTAAAACTTATGCAACAAACTGATTTCTCTCAAATAACCCAAGACACAGTCCTCCCTGTCCTACAATCTTAAAATCTATACAGTCGATAAGAATATGACTCAGAGCCCTCAGTACCATGAACCTCTAATATATGCTTTTACAGTGGCCAGATTTAATATGTATGCCATATGAACAGACACATCCAAATCAATATGTTTCTTTAATAGTTGCCATGAGTTTGAGGTATACCCGAAATTATATTACATGTATGCAGTCCTGCACTAGAGTTCATAGCCCAGATATTAATATTTTCAACTATTTCCTGATATTCAGGCTGTAGTGATCTTGATCTTTGCATGACCCTCTGACCTAAAAATCAATGAGTATGAGATATACCATAACAAAGTTAATTACTTATATCATTTCCCAAGTTTTTTTAGCCTGGTAACCTTGATCTTTTGACAAAATGAATAGGGTTTCTTTTTGACCCATAAGGGATAATCAAAGATTGGTACAAATCCATAACTATACTTAGAACTGAAGATAACACACAGACAACAAAATTTAACAGATGGACAAACAAATGGATGGACAGACAGTAAACCCAAGTCTTCTTTTCCAAGAGTTTAAGATACATGTAATGTTACCACCATCCGCATACCTGAAATGGCATTATGGAAATTTATAAGTATTTCCTGATTTTTAGGATAGTGACCTTGACCTTTGACCTCAAAATGAATAGGGTTCTTCCTCGTCCCATGGGTAAGGTATATCATGCAGATATCAACAGTTAAGGACGGACAGACAGAACTCACTACTGCATAACACGACCTGGTTTAATGAAAGGGCATATAAAAATGATAAATCTGTAGAAAATATATTGCTCTAGATCACAGACTCACATATGAATGCACCAACCTTTGCTGCTGTTGTATAGACATCTTCACGCTTGGACAAATCCAGACAGTAACAGCTTACTTTCCCGCCAATTTTCTTAATGGATTTTGCCGTTTCTTCATTTCCCTTTTCATTGATGTCCCACAGTACCATATGACATCCTAACGCTGCAAATTTAATGGCCATCAATCGACCGATTCCACTCCCTGCAAATCAAATTCAGAAATATACATGTAGTTCAGAATTATTAACATCATATGGAGTTTGGGTTTTACATCAACAATAGACAAGAAATACCTTAAAAAAATAACAGGCGACTGAGTTTAAATGGGGAATGTGCATTATGTTTATTTTGCATAATAAGTTTTCTTTGAAGTATTCAATAGCACATGAATATTTGTTGGTCGAGTAGATTTTGCAGGTGTAACCATTCTGTGTATCTTCCTCAACAGGCAAGGGCCTGGCAGTGTCAACGTGTGTCACTGTCAATAATGATGGGGGCTAGCACCTGGCTGTCACTCGATGTACTCTGGCAGGTTCCATTAGCTTCAAATTGAGAGCTTCTACCTAACCTCTTCACACAATAAATAAGCACAGAATCAGGACACTAGGAATGGGGTTCTTAATTCGGGGGAACTTTTCATGCAATTCCATTGGTTTGAACTCATCTGTTGTCAATCAATTACATACATGTTACAAAGTAGTGTGTCTGCATTTCGGTTCTTACCATATATGTACGGGTGTCCGATCTATTATCGTGCATTTTTTAAGTTTATTTGGAAAATATAAAAAAGTTCTTCTCGAAATGACATGAAAACTGACACGATGATTGCTGAGCTCGTCAGCTTTCTGCCATTATGACTTCCCTCGATGACGTCACTCCCTTCTGCACGTGCGAGAGCTATTATTAAATCGACTTTTCACCTCAGTTCTCGCTGTGGACATTACCAGTTATCGGACACCCATCGTGAACAAGAATTTGACGTCGAATTACATGTACAATGTATTTTCAAGTTTTGTGCATGACATTCGTTAGTTGGAGTTCTGTCGTTTAAGATGATATGATCGTTGTTCAATTTCTATACATATTTACTTGAGAGCAAGATCGGGAAGACAAGTTGGTAGATCGAACTTCGCACCCCCGCCACAACACGAGAAATTTCGAATTTTGTTGAAAACAAAAAAGTTAGATTTAAATTTTTCGACTTTCGTGACTATCTATAATTCTATATTTTGTATAACAATTGGAAATGATCTCCTCTTTGTTCTGACATATTATTGCCTTGTCATCACGAGCACAACACCTACACACGAGATGCGTGTCCGATAACTGTTCCGACACCGGTACAGGTATAAGGGAACACAGAGGAAGGCAGGACAAAAGCCCAAAGAACGGAGGAATGTTGAGCCAAAGCAAGCGTATATGTACATGTATATGACTCCGTCGAACAACTAACTTTAGAACACATGTCCGTACAACCTGAACAACTCCAAATTAAACGTTTACAGAAACATCTTTGACAGCAGCGTAAGTCGTGATTGCACCTGTGGAGAAAGGGAGACAACTGACCACTACCTGCTCTACTGCCAAGTCTATCAGGACAACATTGAGAGACTGAGGACTGACATCTTCCTCCTCAATAACTTCCAAGGTATGCAAGGTATGGTACTGGTAATGTACACTGTATGGTACTGGTAATGTACACTGTATGGTACTGGTAATGTACACTGTATGTTACTGGTAATGTACACTGTATGTTACTGGTAATGTACAATGTATGCCAAGTACAAGGTATGCTTCTGGTCATGTACAAATGTGTGCTAGGTACTGGTAATGTACAAGGTATGCTACTGGTAATGTACACTGTATGTTACTGGTAATGTACAATGTATGCCAAGTACAAGGTATGCTTCTGGTCATGTACAAATGTGTGCTAGGTACTGGTAATGTACAAGGTATGCTACTGGTAATTTACAATGTGTGCTACTGGTAATGTACACTGTATGTTACTGGTAATGTACAATGTATGCCAAGTACAAGGTATGCTTCTGGTCATGTACAAATGTGTGCTAGGTACTGGTAATGTACAAGGTATGCTACTGGTAATTTACAATGTGTGCTACTGGTAATGTACACTGTATGTTACTGGTAATGTACAATGTATGCCAAGTACAAGGTATGCTTCTGGTCATGTACAAATGTGTGCTAGGTACTGGTAATGTACAAGGTATGCTACTGGTAATTTACAATGTGCGCTACTGGTAATGCACACTGTATGTTACTGGTAATGTACAATGTATGCCAAGTACAAGGTATGCTTCTGGTCATGTACAAATGTGTGCTAGGTACTGGTAATGTACGCTACTGGTAATTTACAATGTGTGCTACTGGTAATGTACACTGTACATGTATGTTACTGGTAATGTACAATGTATGCCAAGTACAAGGTATGCTTCTGGTCATGTACAAATGTGTGCTAGGTACTGGTAATGTACAAGGTATGCTACTGGTAATTTACAACGTGTGCTACTGGTAATGTACAATGTATGATACTGGTCATGTACAATGTGTGCTAAATACTGATAATGTACAAGGTATGCTACTGGTATGAGCAATGTATGCTACTCGTAATAAGCACTACATGTATGCTACTGGTAATGTGCACTGTATGCTACATGTAGTAGTACTGGTAATGTGCTGATGGTAATGTCTAATGAGCAATTAATGTATGCTAGCACTGATAATGTACAATGTATGCCACTGGTAATGTACAATGTATGCCACTGGTAATGTACAATGCATGCTACTGGAAATGTACACTGTATGCTAAAGGTAATGTACAATAATACTACTGGTAATGTACAATTTACATGTACATGCTACTGGTAATGTACAGTGCATATTTCTGGACAGTTTGGAAGATGAATTCACCGCAGGTCCATTCCACGTTACGTGCGTTACAATTTGCAGATTTTTTTGCCTGCACTGATTGACCCTTAAAAAAAACCTGACTGTTAAGGAGTTACAACTATATTAGGAAAAGGATCCTTAGGGCACATACTACTGAAAAATGTTCTCAAAGAACGATCACGATTAATTCTACCTTGATTAGGGAGGGTTAATTATGCGTTACGTGTGTTACATCAGACAAAACGTGATTTATTCATATACGTGATTTAAACTCAAAATCGTCTGATTCAATCTAATGTGTAGTTATTTTTCAAGAACATTTTTAAAATTTGGCTTGTTTGGACCACTTTCTGTGGAATGGGCCCGCAACGGAATAACAATCACAATGAGGATCATCATTAAATAACTACCCAGACCAAGCACACAAAATAATAAATTAAATCCTTAATACTAATCATATATACATACGCCTCCGAGCGTGTTTGAAAGTGAGGGGGGGTGGGGGGAGGGGGTGGAAGCTGAACTCTATATCGCTCATGTTAAATGCTGGATTGGTGCCACCTTAGACAGGGCTTATTACATCAAAATTCAAACGAGCCAAAATATAAGTCTGCACAACACATCTCCCCCTGCTTCATCTACTGACAAAATAATTGTGATTTTAATGATTTCCCTATTTTGGGGTCACAATGACCTTTGACCTCAATTTTGGTATGTGACACATCGTCTCCCTTTTTAGTGTATCTACTGACAAAAAAAATGTGATTTTGATGATTTCCCTATTTTGGGGTGACAGTGAACTTTGACCTCAATTTTGGTATAGGACATGTTTTTCCTCTAGTGAATTCACTCTGACAATATTTTGTGTCACAGATATAACCCGGACATGAAGGGATGACCGGACAGACAAACGAAAATCCCCATCATATAATCTGTCTGACTCTTGGGTGGATGTATAGAAAATGATACACAAAATGTATGAAAGAACTGGTATTCACATTAAAACTTATTGAATAATTCAATCACTCTCAAATAATTTAGAATCAAATCTTCTCACACAACCAAGACGATGTTCCAACCTCACTGCTCGAAACCTTTACAAGTGAATAAAATATGTTTGACTGAGTTTCTCATGGCATTGCGATTAAGTGATCATCATTGAATAACAATACAGACCAAGCACTCATAATCATGGTAGTGTGCAATCATGCAAGTCGAGAAAAAAACATGCTGTACATAGCGGCTTGGTACATTGACCCCTCAGCTGTAAACAACATTGTTTGTACATGTAGTCCATTGAAAGATTTATAGGATTTTGAACATTGGGATCAGGTTTCGCTGATGTACATGTACTAAATGTAGCTTGTACATGTACCTGATACAGGAATGAGGAAGAAGAACTCAGGAAAATGGCGATCAGAGATTGTCCCCCCTCCCCCCACCCAATGAGATTTATAACCAAAAGAGGATGCAGAAATACTATGATTGTGTATTTGTGCATGGCACACCATAGACAATACATAATACAAGTTTCTAAGTTCTCTGTCAGGGTCTGTGTACCTGATAAAAAAAAAACAAAAAAAAAACACACACACACAAAATGTGGGGCTCCCCTGATAAATTATGAGGGTCGGGTGACATTTGTGGGTTTGGTGCCTGGGGGTGGGGACACACTCCCGAGGTAGTGTAAGCTCCTGGGATATATGAGAGTATGGAGTCGGGTGAGGCTTAGTTTAGGAGATAGAGGGTGGGGCTTGGTGCCTCGGGGTGTGGACATTCTCTCGAGGGTAGTGGCAAGTGTGCTGACATGAAAAAGATCTTCCAGTACATGTGGAAACATGATTAGTATAATTTGTGTCTAATTAATAAAACAATTATTAATTTTTTGGCAGTTTCCTTCATTCAGTAAGGTTTTTGAGCAAATATGAATTAATAAAGAAAAATATTATTTAGACTACCTGACACTTGCAACAGGTAAGTTATTTTTCTACCCATCTCATGTAAAAAGTACCTGTCATTATGAGGGACAGATGTTAATTTTGATCATGATGACAAGACATACATGCTGATTACAAGACAATCCAACTTTTAAAAAAAGTTTTCAAAAATAAATGCTGCAACTGGGTGTTTAAGATGTTAAGAAATGCAGAAATTCATTACTTGTCGATAACATGAGCAACTTTTTATTTCATCAACTGCAACATTTCGCTGTAGATAAAATAACAGAAACTAGTGAGTTGACAAGTTGAGGATTCAATGCCAACTGCCAATGTCTTTTGCAATTTTTTTATGCATGTATGACTATGAACAGCTACATGTTGTAGGTAACTTATATTTTGTACAGCCCAAGGCAGCATATATTTTTTTCATGTATCAACACTTGGGATATTTTGTTAGGTGAGGTATTTATTTACATTGTATCCTCTTCCTGACTCAGGAAGGAAAGGTGTGTGTATCAATGGACCTTTCATCTCCTCTACTGGGAGTTGCTCCATACTAAATTTACCCACAGACCAGGGGCGTACAAACATTCCGCCCTAAAATCTCCCAGGTATAGGTCTACCACAGTCATCTCTCCTATCAACAAAACCCCCCTGACTGGTGAATACTCCATTCAGCCTGCCTTTATCAATAATCCTGCTGTTTATATCCCCCAGCAAATATTCCCTCTGCCCCTGTACACTCAGCATGAAGCTCCCATTATCTCAGCTTCAAATGTCAAGTTTGTTTAAAGTTGAACACATCCAGTACAGGTAACACAAGTTCCACATTATGAACCAGGAAATAAGGGATCCTCTCAAAATATCATGTAATTACTTTCGGGAATAGGCAAACAATAAAAATGCAGATTTGCCGAGGTGAGAACATCTTAATACAAGTTTCAAAGTTCCCCAGCTGCCAGCTTCAAAGTTACAAGCTTCAGGTCCAAAGCTCCAAGCTCCCACCTCCCAAGATCCCGATATGATCATATTTAGTAGTGGTTTAATTTTCAGTATAATAATACAGATGTCATTTCCCAACAGCCCATACTATAATGTTGCTATTTGGTTGATCGGTCTAGTCTGTATGACACATTGTTTTTGACAGGTTTTGGAGTTATAGATGAAGTTGAGTATGGGGTCACTCATTAAAACAAATCACATCTAACACCTAACAAGACCAAAATGCTTTTTACATTGAAAGTTTGTGAAAAAACCCCAAGATAGATATGGGGTCTGACAGCAAAAGGAACTTTAAATGTAAGGAAATCCAATCCATGTATACTGCAGAAAGTGTTCATGATTGCCGAACTGGTTAGTAAATGTGAACATCCAGACCCCTAGTCAGGAATTGATAGGGGCAGGGTACAAAGACGAAGGCGCGCAGCGCCAAAGTCTGAGGGAGCGCAGCAACCGAGGGGGGACAGCCCGAGAGGGTATACCCCCTCTCGGCCACAGGCGAAAATTGAGAAATTAACATTAAAATGATGGCATGAGAGAGCATTTGAAAAGTTCATTTTTGAAGTCCATGCTCTTCCAAATTATGTCTTAAAATCTTATTTTCCTTGTTAAATCACTACAGGGGATATGATACACTGGTCATGCTGCTGAACATAACTGGAGGTCTGATGATCATGGGATTCATTTGTTGATTTTCCTCGCATAAGTTTAACAGCCATGAACATTCTTCAGATTCTCCGAATCTGGTGACGTTGATTCGATTTCAGAGTCGGGTGGCGAGTGCATCCCATCCGGCTATGTTGAAGTTGTTGTTTTTGTTGCTGTCGTCGGATTTCCATCCGGCCTGAAGAATGATGTATTGATTTGCAGCCCTTGGATATAACCACATTGTCGTGTGCCCGTTTTTTGGCACATCTGGCGCTACTTGGGATTATAATTAAACTATTAAACGGCGATAAAACGACGAAAAATATAATAACTAAAAAGTTTGAAGTTCGTTCGGACGCATTGCTCACAAAGGACGTGTTCTCCACGATTCAGTAATCTCGCATAAAAGCACATCGCTGTTTGGTTGGTATGACATTTACGTGAAACATACCCAAAACCGGAGAGTGAACTGAAACCAGAAAACGCGAGATTAATATCCTCCTCCCCACAGCGCATGCTCCATTTCACAGGCTCCATTACCATCCCTGCCTCCAATAGCGAAAGTTGACCTTTACTACGTTGCTATGACGTATAGGGGAAAACCCACGTGAATGCACGGTTCAGTTTGAATCCGGCCGAACAACTCTTTAAGTTGGCACATGAGCGAACTACTTTTCATATGCTCTGCTCAGAAACAGGAAAAATAATCTCCAGATAATTCTTTTTAATGCTAGGTTAACAGAGGTATTATGCAGACTTGAAAAGTAATCAAAGTGTTCGACAAACATCTATTTTACTACATGTCACTTCCAGCGATGTGCGCGAAGGCCCCGAATCCGGTCCAAAAATCTGACTGGTGGCTGGGGTGTTATTAGACCCCCAGCGAGGTGGTTGGATTAATATGCGCTCTCTATTGTAAGAGGCGTTAAAGCAACGAACACGATTGAAAGAGAAAATGATATGTCGCACTGATGAGATTTTCAAAAAAAAGAAATAAGTGGGGATCATTTTGGTAAGACACGTTGTGGGATAGGGGCAGGGTGCGGAACAATTGTGTCTAGGGCACAAGGGTGCTGGTTTTGGAGGCAGGGCGCGGCGCCCCGCTAAATAACGCTAGCTAGGGGTCTGAGTCATCATCAAATCAGGTCCGATTTACAAATGCCTTCAAATATACAATTACCATTATTTTCATCGAGAGGCAGTTAAAAACAGTAATTGCGCCTGCACCTGCTGACAGTTGTCATTTTATCTTGACAACTGTGAATGTGATCAATAAACAATACATTATTTGAAAGCTCATTTCTCGCAGATTATAAATACTAAGTGCTCATTCACTCCCATGGCTCATTCACCCCCATGGGTTCATTCACCCCCATGGGTTAGTTTATAGGGATAGGGAGATCGCGTGCCCTTTCTATACTACTCATCACGCACTACCCACTCTCGTATGCGCAGTCGACCCATTCTACTGTAGGGTGCAACCCTGGCCCATGGAATCTCAGGTAGCGAAAACCCCAGGTCTCTCGCCCCAACCTATCCCGCGCCACACCTATAGGGATAGGGAGATCGCATGCCCTTTCTATACTACTCATCGCGCACTACTCATCGCACATGCGCAGTCGACCCATTCTACTGTAGGGTGCAAGTCTGGCCCACGGAATCTCAGGTAGCGAAAACCCCAGGTCTCTCGCCCCACGCTATCCCGCGCCACACCAATGCGACCCGCTGTGCAGTGAGTACAGCGGAGGAGGAGGTGGAGTAGGAGGAGTCGGACACACCACGGATTATACTAGGGAGATATTAGTTGATAGGAATAAATTTATTCCAGTTTAAATGTTTGTCTCGTCATAAAATGAGCCTCAATTTTCAAATGATTATTTTTAGATAGAAGTTCCACATTAAATTCTTAGCTTTGCCAAATAGTAACAACCCTTCAAAAAACATTGGTGTCTCATTTAAAAACAAAATTTAACCCAGATAATTTTCCGTGGAATATTACAAGCTTATTTAATTGAACAAAATTGGATATTAATGGTCACAATTTGAATATTAAGGTGGTTCATGCCTCGAACAACGTTGGCGACGTCATTATTCGAGGTTATTCCCCCTGTAATAACTCTCTCAATGTAATATGTCACCTTTTTTGATAAGAGACGTTATCAGGGGAGATAATGATGTTGAAAATATTAGAAAACTATGGGTATAAGGACAGTCAAAGCTTTTTATATAAAAAAGTAGATCGAAGACCCCCACTTTTTATTTGATTAATAAACGATCACATGGCGGGGAACCAGTGTTTAAAATATCAGCACAGGTCACTGGATGATTTTCGATTTTGGAGGTGGTTTCATGGTCTGAAAATGCAATTTAAAACGTCCTACAGTTCGGTGAAATGTATAATTCATATAAATTTTTTGTCTTTATATTCAACTTTCAGGTGTTTTTAAGATCCGTTGAAGTTTCTCTATGTGAGTAAACAATACCTGTGGATATATATCTGTATGCTTTGACTTCCTTGCCTTGTTGAGCAGAAAACTGATTTTTCATGATTTTGGCCAAAACGGCTGACACGGTGAAATTCGCGGCTAAATTGTACAAAAAAATCTAGATTGAAGACCATCAACTTTTTTTTATCTTTTACTACTGACCAACACCCCAGCTACCCACAGTAAAAACATTAGGGTTGGTCACCGGACAAAGTTTTGAGGTATGAACCACCTTAATATCTTAGCAACCAAACAACATTTAGAAAATAGAGGCACCTCTTTTCCTTTTACCTGGTTCAGAATAACCATGCCCAGAATAAATAATTTTCCAGACCTGTGCAAATCTTTATGCATTATGTACAGAGAAAACGCTATCAGATATTTCGAGATGGTCCCTACAGGTACCAGGCCACATTCTCTCATTTGTGGTATGCATGCTATTCTGTAGAGATATGCTAGAGTAATTGTAGCAATAAAGGGCTCACTCATACCAGTCAGCTTGAACTGAATGCCCCAAACAGTTCTCACATTTAATAACAGATCAACTCCCCTCACTGAATGGAGTACAGGAGGCTAGTCACTGGGCTCACATTAAACAGTTTCCTATGTCTATTATAGTTTTTAACACAGACCACATTGCCTGATACTGTTCATATCAGCATATACAAATAACACAGTTTCCTTTCATACACTGTATTTTACCAGATGGACCAATGTCAGTCAGATGGCATTTAGGTTCTCTATAGTTAATCTTCCATTTATTCCAGGTGCTTGTACTTTTCCTACCGCCCCAAAATGTTTATTTTCTTGTTTCGCCTCTCCTACACTATATTCTGAAATTGGCAAACTCACCTTGTCTAGTTTAGGAATTGGTAGACTATTCATGCAAAACGAGGAAGTCCCTTTACACAATTGCTTATAAAGGCCAGACTAGAATCTCTGCTGGACATTACAGAACCCCAATTTGTCCAGATGAGCAGAAAAATTGTATATGTATTAATTATCTCATATTATGAATCAATCAGAGTACTGTATGGGAGATGCAAAAAGATGTCCAATACTGAAACCATTTATATTTTATAATTATACTAGTATCATATAAAACAGTAAATTATTTTTCTTTTAAATTCCTTGTGTTAAAGTCTCAAATAATTCAATAACTCTTAGACCACCTTTCAATTCTATTAAATAGAGAAACAAATTTCTCTTGCCAATAGTATACTTTCAATTGAACAACCCAACTGTTTTAAACAATTATTGAGCTGAATTTAGACAGAATATTATTTGGAATCTGAATTATTGTACCCGGTACAGTATTTCATTACAGTATTGAACAGTGTTGATACAATAAGATGTCTGTCGAATTGTCTGGAAAATAAAGGCACCACGCTTCGCAATAAATATTGAAGGGATGAAAATAAAACACTTTTGAAAGAGAAAGAAAAAAAAATGCAAAAAAATGTTTAGGTTGACATTGTAACCCTACAAGGAACCAGGAATTTTGGGATTAGTGAACTAATACGTAATAATCATAATGGACCTGTTATAAGTATTACCATCCTGATAATATATTATGTTCATGCTTCACTGCACACAGAAGATAATGTGTCAAAATAAGCTGTCATGATGGAATCACTGATGTACAGGTCATCCTGCTTTCACAGTCTAATGACAGTCTATCACAAGCAATTTTGTTATCCTATGGTATGGCAACTATATATAGTAATAGATTGTACATAAAACATATAAGCTCACACCGGAAAGTTCAAACAATGAATAATAGCCTACACAGGTTGAAATTAGACTTGACAAGTTTTTACAAATTCTACACAGGTGTATCTAAAACTGAAAATTTTAAAAGTTCACGAAGTATACGACATGAAATTAGGAGTCAAACCGAGTAAGATATGACAAAGTATGTCTTGAAATTACATGTGAAGTCAGAGAAATACAACTTTACCATACCTTACGAGGTTTGACGGAATCAGGGGTTTAGAGGTACATACGGGCTATTTATTTACGACCCGCCCCAGTGATGCTCAGATTCTTAACATTGGAGCTTCCTATAGATCTACATCTCTCAATCCTTGACGGAATAAAATCAAATATTACTCGTCGTCACAGTGTAGCCTACTATTATTCTACACAGGAGTGACGTTAGATTGGATGAGTCTCTATTTCATATGTACTATTTAATAATAATAAAATGATCTTTAATAAATATATACGTTTGATAAATAAATAAATAGAATGAAAAAAAAAAAAAAATGAAAAAAAAAAATGAAAAAATTATTTTTAAAATAGAGACTGACGATTTGATGGGTTTCGTCGTGTAAAGATTCCATCTGGAGGCGTGGTTAGTCTGGACGATTGACATGTTTTTACCTTCGGTCGCAACATTTGTATCAATTTCATTCTAATGCCATACTGTGACGTCTCGGCAGTAACGTCATTCCCATTGTTGAGGTCATGGTAGTAACGTCATTCTCATTGTTGACGTCACATGAACGCATTGCTTCCAGCGTGCGTATATGAACGAACCAATCAAATCGTTTGAGTTGGGGGCGGGATCAGAATACGGAGTTAAAATTGGTGACAAAAAATGAACAGTATATTGTGCATTTTTTCTTGCAAAGTTAGCTCCCTTGTGACGTTCCGTCCAGTCCCTGTTTCAAGTAGACTCGTACCTAGCCCTCAACTCACACGCACCGTTGGGGTCTAGTTAGCGGCAGGCATTTTGTATTCTCTGATTGGCTGAATTACCGGTCTAAATCTAGACCGGTAAATAGACCAATGTCAATATGTGTTGTTGTTGTTGTTCGTGTGTATCTAGTGACCAGTACTCGTCTATGGTTCGATAAAGGGCCTTGAGCGCTACGGCCACCAATCCACCAAGTATTATATAGATCCTTTGTAAGATTTGATGAGCGATGAGCGATTATGGTAGGTTTCCTAAATAAAGCCCTCGCTTCTACGACTACCACGACGTCCAGCAAGACGGTACATCTTCGGAAAATTTATGACCTATTCCAAGGTTCTTAGCGTGACATGTTCATGATCAGGTCAGGGGATTTGCAGCATTTCTGTTCTTCATTCAATACATAGTACTGTTCATACGCCCTATATGTACTTTTGTTGCTAACATTATGCAAGTTTTGTTGTTAAAAAAATAAAACTGAACGTACTTGTAGGCCTACTCGTTTGAAGCAGCTGACATTATAAATTTAGTTGACCTAGATTCTGCATTGAAGATCAACCATTGAAACGCGGAAAACAACGAATTACGTCAATTATACAGTATTTTCGCCTTCATGTTGTCTGATCGTACTAGTCTTGTTTATCTGATGATGCTAAACAATAATGATCTTGTGAAGAGCTGTGAACTTTGGATAGGCCTAGGTCATAAATTTTCTGAAGATGTACCATTTTGCCGACGGCAAAACAAGCATGGAGGGGCATTGTGGGTGGAGAATACCATGGGCCAATCACTGTGCAGTGCTGATTTAAAATGCCTGCCGATAACTAGTCTCCATAGAGCGATAGCGAATTGGAGCTGGGTACGAGTCTATGTTTCAAGCATTTCTTAATAGGCAGAGTTACTTCCTCTTGTTTCCCGTTTAAAATATATTATGAAACAGGGGCTGGATCCAGTCTAGAGTGACGTCAGAATTACGTCAATGTTATCCCGAATCAGCATTCTAGTAATATTGACGTGACCGACTGTCACCTGGTGACAGCTGTATATGGTACATCAATTTGCTGTCACAGTGATTCTAAAACTCACCTGCTCCAGTGATCAGGACGATTTCTCCAGTTACATCTTTTCTCCGTAAACTAGCCGGCACAAAGGCAAAAACAATAGCTTGTATCCAGTAATAAGCCAACTTTAGAAGAGTGTCTAAGAGATCCAGGAGAACAGACAACTTAGTTTCGTTTGCCATTCTGTTCTGGACCTTCTGTTCTTCGGCAACGCGAACCGAAACTTGTGCTCGTCGTTTCCCTGCGCGCCGAAAGCACGTGTTTATCAAGGAAGCATTCAAAACCGGTAACTGTAAATAGAGTCGGAGTCGGACCACGCTGCTCTCGTCAGTCACGTGAAGATAACATTTCAGGCATGCAGATAATCTTTCAACAGATTTATCTCTTCTGGACACAATAATAAGCAGAGTCACTTAAGCCCAAGTTGACCTATGTCTTACCCTGAACTTGACACCCACAAAGAAAGGCAAGGGCTCATTTTGTGCCAATAATTTTTTTCATTTTTTTTATTATTTCTTAAAATATTAATTGTAAAAAGCCTTGTGGGCTGTAATTTTCATACAAACATGTTCTATTAATTTATGAGAAAGTCATATTTAAAATTCAATGTGAACCTATAATTATTTTAATCTGTTCTGTAATTTGATTCTTGTGTCTGTATGGGTTTGAATCTCAATGAATAAATAAATAAGGTCTTGGGGAAATTAATGACACCATGCATTATCATTTTATTATTATTAATTTTTTTTCTTCCAATTTTAGACATCCGTTGAGGTTTTTTCTTAAAGTACCGTATGTAATTCATCGACGATCCCTTACTATGCTTCAGCATTCCCAGTATGTTCATTCAAGCATACAAATCTAGCCATTACAAAACTGAGTGACAGCTACCTTGAGGGTGTAGAGGATAAGAATACCAGGTTATATCGTAATGTTGGTAATTGGACAGTGAGAACATTATACAATAAATCTAGGACATATAGGATCTAGGATATGGATACATTTCATAAACAAACCTATTTTTATGCTAAACAATAATACATGTTGAGAGGCAAGTGTATTTTGGAGATGAATTTGCAACTGGAAATATTTGTTTATAAAGCTCATCCTATTCAGATTTCTTGTTTTTGTGAGTGAGTGAATATGATTTAACGTTGCTTTCAACTATATTTCAGTCATATCACAACATAGAATCCTATTCCTTTTGATGCCTCAGTCACCTCTTACGACACGCTCTCTGAGGAGAAGAGGCTTCTACTTAGAATGATCTTGTTTTTGTGGTATGACTGAACAGTGAGTGAGTGTGCAAATATAATTTAACGTCGCTTTCAACTATGTTTCAGTCATATCACAACGTTGGGTCCTATTCCTTTTCACACCCGGGTGGGATCCTATTCCTTTTTACACCCGGGAACCCCACAGATGCCTGAGTTAATCACCTCTTACGACAAGCTTCTCTGAGGAGCTGAGGCTTATTCTTAGAATGATCTTGTTTTATGGTATGACAACTGAACAGTCGATACTTGATGTAGGAATGCATTGTCCAATCCTTTGTGTAGCTGAAAGAGAGAGAGCTAGAATTAAGGTTTAACGTTATATTCAGCAATATTTCAGCTATATAGCGACTTGGGTAGCTGAAAAGCTGTGACTGTAGACCCATTGTTGTCCTTAGAATTCACGGTTGTATGCATTGTCTCGTGATCCTTAGATGAAATATGGACTTATTAAACCCTTCCAAGACACAAGATATAGAAGCATTTTCGAAAAAAAGAAAGAATATTTTAACCTCCCGAAATAGACAGCTATCATAGACATACACAATCTGATTAAAACTCAGACTTAATAACCGCTCCTTTATCAGACATGCCGCTAATTAAGAACTGGGACAGTCTGTATCTTAAATCTGTCGCGCAAGTCAGACTGGCAACCAATCACAGTCCAACTTCAATGGGCAAATAGGTGCCTATATCTGATTATTTCTGTAGTGAAGGAGGAGCAGAAAAATCCAACCCAGGTGGCTGACAAAGTTCTTGGTCTCCATGAGCAATCACCGAAGATTATTATTTGCTCGGATAGGCACTTAATCGACCATTGAAGTTGGCCTGTGATTGGTCGCCAGTCTGACATGTGCGACAGATTAAAGATACAGACTATCCCAGATCTTAATTAGCGACATGTCCAATAGAAGAGCGGTTAATACGTCTGAGTTTAGCTGTAGAAGTTTGCCGTCTAGGTGGGCGTGGCTGTTGTTCCCTCCTGTAGTCGATTACGATGATGTTGTATTGAATTGGCCTATTGCGCACCAAAAATAATGTCACACTGGTAAAATTGCACAATTGGATAGCCTTCAACTTTCACTTGGTGAAAAAATGGTCACTTAGTCGACTGATATTTCGGTCTTCAGCCCGACACAAAGTAAAATGAAGTTGAAAAAGAGATAAACAATTTTTTGTTTGCTTTTAGTTTTTTATATATATAAAGATGGCTTGTAGTCCGTTTGTTAGGTGCGTTGGAAAGTTAGATCTTTTCAATATGCATGAGAAAGTCAGCAAACGTCCTTGCAATGACATATCGTGTAGGTAATCCACTGTGACTGGGGACTAACACAGTGTCCAGGTCTATTGATCGCTCCCAGGCTGGAGTGTTATGTTTGGTGTAGATGGATTCCACCTGGTTCAGGAGAACTTCACAATGCTGTGATAGCTGTTCACCTGGTTCAGGAGAACTTCACAATGCTGTGATAGCTGTTCACCTGGTTCAGGAGAACTTCACAATGCTGTGATAGCTGTTCACCTGGTTCAGGAGAACTTCACAATGCTGTGATAGCTGTTCACCTGGTTCAGGAGAACTTCACAATGCTGTGATAGCTGTTCACCTGGTTCAGGAGAACTTCACAATGCTGTGATAGCTGTTCACCTGGTTCAGGAGAACTTCACAATGCTGTGATAGCTGTTCACCTGGTTCAGGAGAACTTCACAATGCTGTGATAGCTGTTCACCTGGTTCAGGAGAACTTCACAATGCTGTGATAGCTGTTCACAGGCAAAAATCAATCGATTACAAAGTCAGGCGAGACTACAGCCATTCCTGGGCTAGTCTGAGTTCTAATCAGATTGAGAGATACACAGCTTATAACAAACAACATGAGAAGCCGAGTGGTCCATGTCCCCCACTGTCGATACCATAGACAGTATGGCAACATGAATGGATTTTTCTCTTTATAAAGATTTTTGTGGACAATTAAAGAAATCTTAATCTTGGGGATTCACAAAATTAACAGCAAGAGGGATTTTTCTCAGATTCTAGTTGAAATAATCAGATTAATCAGATTGAATCGTCACCACATGGATTTGTGTAATAGTTGTAGTATAAAGCAAATAACCCCCTGCAATCTAACCTATACAACCTAGGTCTGTAAATGCAAAGAGATCAAATCAAATTATGCTGAGGGCCCAAGTAGATACTGTTTTGATGCAGAAATACAAATCTAAAGCCCAGCACACAAAGAAGTTTTTTTAACAACAGTTCCTGGATATTGTGACACTGGCGTCCTAAAATCTGAGAAATTTCTTTATGTGCAGGGAAAAAACTGCGACGCCTGAACTAGATTCAAATCTTCCACTTGCTTCAATATTCGAAGGTGAAAACCTTTCGTGTGTGGGTAAACAGGATTTTCATATCCGATCACCGGCGACATCATGTGATCAACCAATCAATAAACAATGCGGCACAATCATGTCAAGAGTCATTGCCGATTATTGAGCAGTGGTAAAGGATAACAAAGATTTTGGACCCACAATATCCACAACTGGTGTTGAAAAACTTCCATGTATTTTGGGCTTTAGTCATTTTCTGGTGAACTGGTTGCATGGGCAAGGGTTCTGTCAAAAAAATCCAAACAGTAAGCTGGTTCCTATTAGGCAGCTTCTTCAACCTGGGGCATGCTAGGAACTGGCATAAGGCATTCCAAACAGAGAAGCATGGTGTGCCGAGTTGGAACTTCTAGGACTCCATGCCATACTTTTTGGAACTCGGCAGACAAAGGATGGCTTACGCCATACCATGCAATGGCATGCGGGGAAAGGCATATGCCATTCCAACTGGAACTCCTCTCCATCCAAATTAGAACACCAAACTGGTATGGTGTACCCCATTTGGATAACCGGCATATGCCATTTCTATCCAGGAACTCATGCCCTAATTTCAAGAAGCTTCCTGAATCGGTGATACGGAGATGCACATTTCTAGGTAAAGGAGTAAGTGACCATATCACAGTGAGGGCCGAGAAATAACAAGGAACTATTTTATTTGTCAGTCAGCAAAAAAATGACATTTACAAACTCTAATAAATACACATTGAAAATGGCTAAACGACAACGAATGGTGACTAAAATGCTAAAATGAAGTAAACGTTAATACATGTTCCATGTCAACGAATGTATACTGTCAATACTGATGGTTTTGTACCAAGAGGAAATACAATGTATGGCATTGGAGCAGGGGAGATAATAGCCAAGTTTTGAAATGGCTTATTTTGTCCTTTTGCCATGGGGCAGCCAAAAACCTGCATGTCACAAATGGCTTAAGTGTTCTCAGCAGTGCTTTTCGCAACCTTCTCTCTCTAAATTGAATAAACGTCATGTAACGATGTGATGACAAATTGTTGGTGGAATTTTGAGTACCACTGTACAAATCGTCATGAATTTACACTGATGAATAAAGATGAAGTTTATTTCATAAAAGAGAGCCAGTAGAACAAAGCCATTTGTGGCATGTGCACGTTTATGGCCAGCGTATGGCATTAAGGACATGAGATGCCATGTGAAAAGTTGGCTAGGGAGATAAAACTTACAGGAATAGTGGCTAGTTGCAACATAATGTGTTCTGTAGTCAATTGATACATTGTGATGATAGAACTAGATACAATGTAGAATGGATCATATAAATTATGTCATATCTTAGCTGCCTTTTAATCTTTCAATAGGTTACGTATTATATGGTACATCGTCTGTGCCTTGGACACATAGGATATAGTGTCAATGCTGTGAATACATCCATCTAGAACATTATGTTCACCATGCATAAGAGAGAGCAGGAAATTATCTGCACTAATTAAAAGAGCAGGAAATTTCAGCACTTATGTTTAAAATACAGTACTATCCCATGTATAACACATACATCTCATTTAGAGTATTAAAGCAAGGCAATAACCCAGTTGTGTTCAAACAGAATGCTGTCAATATGCAGCCAGTTTTATACCAATATGCTTAGGCCCTCACAGATTGATTTTTTATTATTTATATATTCTAGAAATTTAAAAAAAAACAAACACTATTGTAAACAATCATTGAGTGAATTTCCCCACATGGCGGCAGTCAATTCACATGCCAGCTAAGGTATATGGAGATACAGGATATAATCGTCAATTTCCACATCACATAGCTCAACCACACAGGGAATCCATCCATGAATTTACAATTATAACTATGCCCAAGAATGTCAATGGTTGAGTCTTAGCCGATTAAAATTCTTTAAATCATGCTAGACCTGCTACAATGATGGAAGTTAACAAAATCGTCATTGAATGGTGAAACAAGATGATACATGAAGGAAATATTGTATTTCAAATACTGCATACGTATGGTGTATTTGATACACTTCACACCCCAGCTCACATGACATTGGATAAGTTACAGGACAGATACTCGACAGTGTATGCCAAATATTGGTGCGATATTGCATGAGCACAATATCTTGCCAATATTTGGCATACACTGTCTCGTGCCATAATGTTCTTTTACATAAACTACCATCATGTGAGGGACTCCACCTTAGTATGAGGGGGCATTCAAGTATTACATACGCAGCAAGGGGGAGGGGAGGACTAAAAATGTGGATTTTTTCCTATGAACACTGGGTTAAATTTTGCGTACAATAGTGGGGAGGGGGATAAAACATCCATTTTGTTTTTGCGCACATAATACTTGAATGGCCCCCATAGCTGGTTTTTCTTGTTCATCACAACCATACAAAAAATTTCATCACCTTTGAATGCTAGTCTGTGCCATTTTCATTTTGTATAAACAAAACAAATTTATGGAAATTCAAGTGAGTGAGTGAGTGAGTGAATATGATTTAACGTTGCTTTCAACTATATTTCAGTCATATCACGACGTTGGGTCCTATTCCTTTTCACACCCGGGAACCACACGGGTGGGGTCCTATTCCTTTTCACACCCGGGAACCCCATGGGTGCCTCAGTCGCCTCTTACGACAAGCTGTCTGAGGAGCCGAGGCCTATTCTTACCATGACCTGCGGTGTGCACGACGACATCCCAGGTCAATCCCCGGAAGCCCCACGCGGCACTCTCAGCTACCATAGCTAGTGTAGTTCAATGTATTAGTACTCAATAGGCTACATGTATGTAAGTGATGTGATGAATGGCTTTGAAAGAAATTTGATCAAAATTCTGTTAAATTTACATTCAATATTAATGCAAAGAAAAGGAACTAAACTTGAGGATGATTTATTGCAGAAAGACTCTACATGCAAGCAACAACACACCAATATTTCAAACAAAGTGTGATCATCCGACAATAAAATACCAACAACAAAAACCCCATCAATAATATCCTTGTCCTGACATGTATGGAATTATGGAAACCAATATTGTTCATGAAATTGTCCAAAACTTTTTTAACATTTCATCTGAAGTAAATAACTTTCCAACTCTGAAATTAAAATTAAAGGACTGTTTTAAAATTCAGAGACATTTGTGTATCTTGCTAATTTGTCAAATTTTTAAGAATTGCAGAAAAGATATATTTATTGACAGATATTGAAGGATTCCACATTCACCAAAAGCCCCTGTACTGCATGTAGCTATGAGAACCATTATTTTTAGATAATTTGTGTTAATTATTTTTGTCATATCATAACCACCCAGTCACATTATCTGGTCACTGGGCAAACTTTGATTTATTCTCTTCCTGCTGAGCACCTAGCCAAGTTCCATTTTTCAAGTCTTCAGTCAGAGATTTGGAATAAAGAATACGGAGAATTTCACAAAGAGAAAATTGAAGATTAAATATTATTTCCAACTTGGGTCATGAATCTATTTGCAGAAAATATTTATTTACTTATATCCACAATAGATATCAATAAAGGCCACCTTCACGATACTCCACCGCACTACACGTAGCTATGAGAACAAATTTATTTTGCTATAAATCTGAGTTGCAAAGACCAGACATTTGGGACAAAAAATATGCAGAAATTCATAGATTGTAGACATAGTAATGTATTAAGAATACTGGATTTCAGGCCAATCCTGGGTAGATATTAATTCCATTTCAGTGTAATATGAAGGACATGTATTGCTATGCTGCATTTGGTATAAAACATAATAAAAGTACCATGCTTTTCCAAACTTACCTAAACAAAGGAACAACGAGAATGGTAAATGTTTCTCTCAACACACAGGAGACAGCTGTACAACACAATACAATCCAGGAGTCACTGATATACGAACATACAACTAATGTCAACATTGTAGAACCTGGTTGCATATTAATCTTTCAAGGTAATTTATCTTTTCAAATGAATGAATAATTCCAGCAGATCATCTCTTCAACTGGAGGAGCAGATGAGAGCAAATCCATCTCCAACAATCTGTGTAGTTTTGTGAGAGCTCATTGAGCAATGGGTAGTTCTATGAGAGCTCCTGTCAAATTCACTGAGTGAGCCTACAAAACGAAGTTCAATGAGGGCTCTATATGCACACAGTCAAATAAGATCTAAATATGCAAAAAATCCAATCAGAGTTCCTCATCAAGTCACAACTCAAATAAGAGGTATATATATATATATATATATATGAATAAATCCAATTGATGTCCAATGAGAGCTCTTGATGATGTCCAATGAGTTCCTTAAGATGTCCAATGGAAGCTCCTTATTGTCCAATAAGAGCTCCTGATGCAATTCAGATCAGAGCAGCCATTTGAAGTTCAACAAGAGCTCCAGGTGATCTCCAATGAAAGCTCCAGATGAAATCCAATGAGAGCTCCAGATGGAGTCCAGTGAAAGCTTCACATGGAGTCCAATGAGAGCTCCAGATGAAGTCCAATGAGAGCTCCAGATGAAGTCCAATGAGAGCTCCAGGTGATCTCCAATGAGAGCTCCAAATAAAGTCCAATGAGAGTTCAGGAGGAAGTCGAATGACAGCTCCTGAGGATGTCAAATGAGAGCTCATGAGGAAGTCCAATGAGAGCTCCTAAGGAAGTCCAATGAGAGCTCTTGATAATGTCCAACGAGAGCTCCAGATGATGTCCAATGAAAGCTTGTGATGATGACAATGACAACTCAAATATCCAATGACAGTGTTACAAATGACTAATGCTGCCCTATTGTAATATTTCGATGGAAGCAATGAATTTTCTCAGGACGTTCGTTGCCTCTTGCGCGGGTCTGATGGTCTTGGCGATACAGTAGCCGAAGCAATCCGACGACTTTGTCGGGTTGGTGTGGGCGTGAGTTTGGATAACATATCAGCAGGCCCATTAGACCGTTGTGGGGTTCCATTCAGAGATGTGTCCGACACAGATTGCAGTCCGGTTGCACGTGGAGACACACGAGGTCTCTTACTCGGGGAATGTTCAATGTCCGTATTAGAAGGCGTCAACTTTGGTATCCGCCCTCGGGGTGGTGGTGCCGAGGGTGAGGACAGCCGAGGCTGGTTCATACCTGTAACAGATCAAATGGTTCATTACAGTATAACATAGTATGAATATACCTCCATAAGAGCTTTATCATCCTATTAGGGATATTTTCAGACTCTAAATAAGTATTATTTGAATCTTAAATACAACAAATCATGGGTACCGGTGGTTCCAGAATGAGAAATTGGATATTAAAGATGTTAACAACGATTTTTCTCTGTGGTTTTCAGATTTTGATAGAGAGTCTTTAGAAATTGAGAAGATATCTCCAATACTAGAATTTGATCTGGGTAAAATAAGTCCTGGTCAGTAATCTTCAATAAGTCATGGTCAGTAATCTTCAATAGGTCATGATCAGTAATCTTCAATAGGTCATGATCAGTAATCTTCAATGGGTCATGGTCAGTCATCTTCAATAGGTCATGTTCAGTTATCTTCAATAGGTCAAGATCAGTAATCTTCAATAGGTCAAGATCAGTAATCTTCAATAGGTCATGGTCAGTAATCTTCAATGGGTCAAGTTCAGTAATCTTCAATAGGTCATGGTCAGTAATCTTCAATGGGTCATGGTCAGTCATCTTCAATAGGTCATGGTCAGTTATCTTCAATATGTCATGGTCAGTAAGCTTCAAAATATCATGGTCAGTAATCTTCAATAAGTCAAGATCAGTAATCTTCAATAAGTCAAGATCAGTAATCTTCAATAGGTCAAGATCAGTAATCTTCAATAGGTCAAGATCAGTAATCTTCAATAGGTCATGGTCAGTTATCTTCAATATGTCATGGTCAGTAAGCTTCAAAATATCAGTCAGTAATCTTCAATAAGTCAAGATCAGTAATCTTCAATGGGTCATGGTCAGTCATCTTCAATAGGTCATGTTCAGTTATCTTCAATAGGTCAAGATCAGTAATCTTCAATAGGTCAAGATCAGTAATCTTCAATGGGTCAAGTTCAGTAATCTTCAATAGGTCACGGTCAGTCATCTTCAATAGGTCATGTTCAGTTATCTTCAATAGGTCAAGATCAGTAATCTTCAATAGGTCATGGTCAGTAATCTTCAATGGGTCAAGTTCAGTAATCTTCAATAGGTCATGGTCAGTAATCTTCAATGGGTCATGGTCAGTTATCTTCAATATGTCATGGTCAGTAAGCTTCAAAATATCATGGTCAGTAATCTTCAATAAGTCAAGATCAGTAATCTTCAATAGGTCAAGATCAGTAATCTTCAATAGGTCAAGATCAGTAATCTTCAATAGGTCATGGTCAGTTATCTTCAATATGTCATGGTCAGTAAGCTTCAAAATATCATAGTCAGTAATCTTCAATAAGTCAAGATCAGTAATCTTCAATAGGTCAAGATCAGTAATCTTCAATAGGTCATGGTCAGTAATCAATAGGTCATGATCAGTAATCTTCAATAGGTCATGGTCAGTAATCTTCAATAGGTCATGGTCAGTAATCTTCAATAGGTCATGGTCAGTAATCTTCAATAAGTCATGGTCAGTAATCTTCAATAGGTCATGGTCAGTAATCTTCAATAAGTCATGGTCAGTAATCTTCAATAGGTCATGGTCAGTAATCAATAGGTCATGGTCAGTAATCTTCAATAAATCATGGTCAGTAATCTTCAATAGGTCATGGTCAGTAATCTCCAATAGGTCATGGTCAGTAATCTTCAATAGGTCATGGTCAGTAATCTTCAATAGGTTCAGACCCATCACCAGTTACACAGGTCATATGAATTTAGAAATCTTGATAATAATCATAGAGATACTGTACGTGTTAACAAGCAAGATGGACAGACAGATGGACAGACAGACGGACGGACGGACGGACAACACAAATTGGCTGAAGGTAGAAATCAATAGGCTTCTTCTTCACCATCACAATTCACATCCCTCAACTGGGCAGCAAGTTCTAGCATAAACGTAACAATTTTCACTGATTTACTGATTTTCGGCTCAAGTGACACAATCTCTGTCCCCAATAGGATTCGTCTTTGCCCCATGGGTAAGGTATACCTAAAGCTTGGTATCAAACCCTGACCAAGAGCTTGCAAAAGTTAGTAGGCAGATGAACAGATGTTACGATGGACAGAAACCATGATGACAATATACAACATCATCTATTACAATACAAGGCTATGATATGAATAACAACTTCTTTATTAAAGCAATAAAGAAGTTGTTATCCATAGAATAGCCTTGTGTTATATACGCCGACTTCTAAATGCCTATCAAAGAAACATCATCTATTGACAGGCATGTAAAGAAAATCTGCCAAGAATTACTCTCTATCAAGGTAGCATGATGAGAGCAGCTGGGGAACTCTATTCACATGTTCAAATTCTACAATTCATGATGCAAAGATATCTTGTGAAAAGTTCGAGCCCTTTAGCCTCATCCATGGCAGGTGGCTGGATTTAACAAGAATGATGTCACAGAATGTATTAATGGGGAAATTTACCTGAAAATCCATCTTCACATTTCAAGTTCAATAATACACTTACGCTCCATCATTTACCTTGACCTAATGAATGGGGTGAATTGTTCAGTCCGTAAATGCATGTGATGTCATATAGTCAATCAAGATATGAGATTGCCAACACCGTGCAGCGGGGATTTTATTTGAAGTCTGCCGGTGATTTCCAAATATGGCAAGAGGCTTTTGTATAAGTTTTCAACGGTAAATGTCCAGTTCCTTCGAATAGCCAATCAAATTCGAATTTTAAAGGGGTCATGCAGTTGGTCTTCTCCTAATATGAACCACGGAATATGTATAGAGCTACGGCATCATCAAACCATATTCTGATCAGAAAATGTGTTGTGTTCAGCCAAGGCAAGAGGTGTAGTTTTCGACTTGGTTATGTGAAGATGCTGGAAATCATACAAATGAATGATTCAACTGAAATGTTTCACTTACCAAACAATTTTTTCTCAATATCTGACAGTTGCTTCTCAACATCGCGACACTCTTCATATTTGGTTTTCATCTCGGGGGCATTTTTACCCTGCTGTTGACCCTCCAATTCCTGTTTGGCCTTCTGATGTTTCTCCATAGCACTCTTATACTGCTCTAAGGTCTCTGTAGGGGTGAGATACAACTAAATGAATGGACAATCCGTCATGTAAGACAACATCAATTCAGATCACGTAAGTTGGCCCTGAATTATGTTACCCTATGCGGGATCACTACATATAGTCCTACATGATGTATTACTGACTAACAATCAACAATGTGTATTAATTTCCATCACGTTTCCAATTTATTAATTTTCAACTAATGATTCCACGAACACAAAAATTTAGCAAGTTCTTATCCAGAAGATCACTGTTGTAGCCAACAGAATATATTTTGGGTTTGTTATGTTTCAGTAACAATAAATCTGAAAATCTGATTTTCAAAAAAGGTACCCCTCGCAGTTATAGACTACTATTATGATTGGCTACGATTATGGCCACCCTCAGTTTTGCATATGTTTAGCTCTGGCCAGGATCATGTCCTCTCATAGTGTAACAATTGATAAATGCTTATCAGCCTTTATCAAATCTTTCTTTGAATAGAACACATGTATGAATTGAAGCATATTTGTCGATTGTTGCCACTTTCGGCCATTCGATACTTTTGTTCCATTTGTAAGCACGAGGACAGCTGCGACAAGAGTTACCCTAGACCTCTAACACATGCACCTGGCGAATCTAGCACCAGAGAGGATATCGAGAGCTCCAGATTCATCTATTGGTACATATCTGCATTGGATGGCACTAAAAACTGAATTGTTGTGTATCTAATTTGCATAATAATACACAATGTTATTTCACTAGAAAATTACTGCCACGACATGTAAGAATATATATATATATACATGTTACTTCACCTTTAGTTTTTGGAATGCATCAATCGGAAGTTACAAGGCAAAAATAACCTATTTACCTCTGTTCCAAAGGCAGCTTCTGCTGATGTAATGAGAAATTTCTGAAAAATATGAACACACAAATATGTACAGTGACTGAGGTGAAGAAATCAGCTTGGATAAATACCTATTTGTGTACAGATGGCGTGGTACTGTACTGGCAACGGTTCACCAAATACTGCCCCCCGTAACTTCTCTATGGGCAGAGCCTTGTTCATTAGGCCTCCAAACTTCCCGTTGCTACGGATACGGTCGCCATCTCTGGTCAGTATCGTGGGACAATGTGTATGCTTCACAATCTGGTGATAAGAGATATTTTCTTAGGTTTAATAAAATACATTTCTAGCATCTCAGACAATGCACCATGTCAACCCATTTCATCACCGACAACAATGTCCTTGGAGATCATGCCAAAGTGTTGTTTGATGTGTATATTTGCAGGAAATAGTGGTTGAAGGCCGACTATTCAAGCAGCTCTAAGTTTACACATGAGGCACCAGGTTTCCAAACCCTCTCAGCCCCTTAACAATCTAGCCCAAGCAACATCTCATGGCATGGTATATACATACTAAATTTGAAAAGAATCTGATGAAAGGTTCTCAAGTTACTGCACGGAAATGCATATAGGGCTTTACCACCAAGTGGGGCCACCTATTGGCGCTGATCCGCTGATCAGTTCTCAAGTTATTGCCTGGAAACAAAATGGATGGATGCAATGACACACAGATGGATGGAAGGATGGACAATCGGAATCTAGTATACTGTACTGTCCTACTATGTACGGGGTACACATTGGTAAATTGGTAAAGTTGTGATCTTATTGCCCTGGCCTGAAACTAGATGTTGGATGGGGCTCTTTAGTTTTCTGTTCACTGGGGCTTTTGTGCAAATCCCAAAGAGAATGCTGTATTGTTCTCATATTGTGCATCAGTTTCATAGAACAGCTATCATTTATCTGGGGCGAGGACACATTTTGTTGTTGTTGTAATACAATTTAATGTTTGCATACCTGATACATCTTCAAGTTTCATTCATTTATTCAAAAGATATACAGCAAGTAAACATTGGCCTTATTCAGTGTATCTGTATACTATAAACGTAGATCTACAAGGTGCACTGCTGATGGTGACTGAACTAAACTACTGTTTTAAGTGTTCCCAAGATGTGGAAATTTCACAAATTCCAACTGAAACATAATTAAAGCCAACTGAGTAATTGATAAATGGTAATTCACAAGCAGGAACAGTTGTGGAGATTTAAATTGCAGATTTAAACTTGCACTACATGTACATTTTCCAGTATATTATACAAACTCAATTCTCTATGTGTATGCTTACATTTGTATCTCTCCTGTGCCCGCAGAACAATTGTTTTGGTGCATGTAATATGTAGCTTTATGAGATCAGGTAGAACACTTGCAACATTCCATGAATAATTCGATAGTAGAATTGAAAGAAAACATTTCTGAATACAGGGAAATTTAGAAACTCGCCACAAGAAGGCAAATAATACATAATGTCGGAAGTAAACCATTATACAGACAGACGACGACCTGACCAACGAAACATACAAAGGGCACATCTACAGATTACATTCTATATTGGACAGAAGTATCGCCAACTTGCCTTCAGTAGTTCTCAAGATATGAGAGTCCGGGAAAAAGAGGACGGACAGATGGACAGACAGACGAGATGACAACAATACCCCTTAGTCCAATCAGGCTGAGGGGGTAAAAATGTATTAAATACATCTGTTTTTCTGTGCGAAAGACAAAAATCCTCCCTCCCTGATAAAATGCCTGTGATGCTAATTTCTTCTACTATATCCAGCCTTACTTTAAACATGGTCATTTTAATTTCATCCATAACGCACAAATATGGGTATGGACAGTTCGGGAAATGTGAAATTTATTTTGGTTGCCCTTATATTAAGGCAGGTGACAAAGTAATGACCTGACCTGACCTTGTGTCTAGGATAACTATATATTGTTGCGTATACCAGCTCACGTCAGTGTGTAGTTTCAAATGATTGGTTGGTTGTTTGAAGTTTAATGTTGCACCTAACCTTATTGGTCACACACCAACGATGACCCAAACAAACATACCCTAGCAAAACAATGGATCGTCGGAGAGACTAATTTGTTTGGCACTTTAATCTACCTCCTGTGCCAGACAAACATGGTACAACCATGCTGCCCTAAAGCTGGAGGGTTAGTTTCAAATGATCTCTAACAATATCATCACAGTGAACAGACAGAAACATAGATTATTATAGATTTGATGCGACTGTTTATCAGTGTTTGTCCATTTCTGATGATTTTAGGCTTACAGAGATTGTCAGCCATACTTTCACGAGTATGGTAATCCCTCTAATAATTCAATCCCCCTATCAAAATTCAATCACCCCTAATTCTGGGGATAAAATTCAATCGGCTGTTCCAATAATTTGATCATCCCCTGAATTCATTGAAATAATGAATTATGTGCATGATTTGTAACCATTTTGTCAGCTTTCTTTCTGATAATCGGTAGTCATCCTCAAATTTTATGGTAGAAAATTTCACTTCCTGTGATTGAATTATTAGAGGTATATAACTTTTGAATGACATTTTGAAGTGTCATTAGGACACAGTGTAGTACAAGGACTAATAGGATTTCCTTCTTTTCAACTTCTTTTTTATTAAACACCACATTTACATATGTCTGCCCTCAGCATTCTCAAATGTATCACTTATACACTTGAGAATGCTAAGGACAGAATTAGCGAAAACACTTGAGAACAGAGACTGAAGTGGATCTTTGTAAAAAATCTGAAAAAATACTGTCCCAGCACTTTAGGCTCTTGGGTCCTAGATGGCTGAAGAAGCATTATGAGCGATTTCTGAGAAATAAAACTGCAAATTGTCATCTAAATTCAAGGCATTATTTTATATTGATTTTTCCATGTAACCAAATATTTTCAATACGTAATTCAAATACTGGACAAAAAGTTTCATCCATCAAAGCATGATGTAGATGCCACACTACTGAAAGCAAATGAATTTGACTCTGTGCATTCAACATCAGACGGTGAGGAAGCGAACAGACAGGGTGCCATAAGATTTGAGAAGTTTGAGTTTTTAGTTTTTTGCATGTTCAGAATGATTTTTCACGTCACTCTTTCCAGTGGTCACGTATATTTTTCCTTCAGCCGCGACCATTTAACTTTTTTCTTCTTTTTTTTTTACTCCAGTTTCAAAGCCCTTGAGGTCAGTCGTCATGTCAACAATTTTCACATAGTCGACTTTAAATTATAAATACGTCTGACAATGTTAACGGTGAGTCTAACAAACTTCGCTATGAAAGCTGGCGCCATTGAACACGAGGTAACATACTGCTTTCCCATACATTCACGGGACGAGAACAACACGCCCTCAGCTAGACCTACAGCAGACAGCCAGACAGCGCCACAAGCAATTGATCAGCATTCGCTGACCTACTTAACAGCTAAGCTGCATATACAAATGAAGTCTATTTTGGGAAACAGCTCTCTGCGGGGAGATCGCATTGTGCCGGCAATATTATAACACTGATCACCCAGGAACTGGTTATTTCAAACTTATTAAAACCCCCGGAGGTACATAACTCGAATTTTAATCACATAATTTATGTTTTTGGGGGATTCTCAAACCCAAGCTAAAAGATTTTTTGTTTGTTAGAATGGTTTAACGGAGGTTCATTATAAACGAAAATAGCAACAACAACAACATGATCGTGTGAGACAGAAAATCGGAAAATCCGGGAAGTTTTTGGAGATTCTGAAAAATCCGGAAATCCGGATATATCCGGAACACTTCAATCTCTGTGAGAATGCTAAGGGCAGACTTAGCAAAACATTAAACATTTAATAAAGAAGAAGTTGAAATCCAGAAAATCCCAGTGCTCATTCTCATTAGAGGTAGTACAAAAAGAAAAATATCAAATTAATAACATTCTGGTGATAGAGGTCAGATAGAGGTCAGACAGAGGTCAGATAGAGGTCAGACAGAGGTCAGATAGAGGTCAGATAGAGGTCAGACAGAGAAGATCAGTTTATCCTGTTATTTATGGTCAATCCTCTAATAATTCTGATCACCTTTAAAAATCATTCAAATAAAGAAGAAATAATTAATGGATTACCTGCATGATTCTGAACCATTTTGTCAACTTAACTGTTCCACCATATGGGGAACTGCTTCCAGAGAATCAATAAACTGTATACTTCGTCTCCAAAAGCGTGCAGCAAGAATTATTCTGAATACCAAATATACAACGCCAAGCCAAGAACTTTTCAGGACCTTAAAATGGATGACCATTGATGAAAGAATCATGCTGCATAACGCAATTTTAATGTTCAAATGTTTGAATGAACTTGCTCCGAGTTACCTCGCAAACCAATTTATATCTACTGCTTCTGTTTACCAAACAAACCTTCGCTCCACTACCTCAATGAACCTAATTCTGCCAAAAACAAAAACTGAAACCTTCAAACGCTCTTTCCAGTACTCTGGTGTGACTCTGTGGAACCAGCTCCCCATACATATAAAGAAATCACAAAATCTTAATGTATTCAAAAGACGAATGGAAACCTTCATTTTATCAAAGTATGTCTGTGTTTATTGAATACATAGATGCAATTTTAATAACCCAGAGTACATTGTGTGTTATATGTTGCTTGTAAAAATCCTAATGTGTTTGTGAGTAAATCTTTATTGTATAATCATGTTTGTACAGCTGTAAACATGTATATCAATGAGTGTGTGTGTGTGTGAGAGAGAGGGACTCCAGGAAGATTGGTACTGTACTAATTGATCTCCCTCATGAAATAAAGTATTATTATTATTATTAATAAATCTTATTACCCCTGTGATTTTATGGTGGAAAATTCATAGAGGATTTCCATATATAGTCCGTATAGTATTCTGAGTCACAGTGGGTGTTGTTCTTACCTCCTGTCTGTATGTGGTGGCATCTTCTATTGTATCCAGGACTATCACATCACCTAACAGCATCCCAAACACTGAACAGGAAAACAAAATCGTAAAATATCCTATTATATTGTAAACTGGCCCCACAAGTATCTTATATGTGCATTTGGTTTGTTCATGTCTTTAAATGACTGACAAGCCTCTTGTCTAGACTCATTGTTGTACTCAGACAGACTATTGTGCTCCTGTGTCTCCAGACTTTTACATGAAAGATGGTCAAATGGTAGGCTTGCACATTACCCTATTTCTTCTAATTATTCAGACGGCAAAACTTAACTTCAGGCTACTGTAGAGAGAAATTATGCAAACATTCTACAAATTTCATTAGCTATCTTTTCCATTCTTGGGATAAATAAGATATCCATGCCACAGTATTTAACCTCAGTTGACATAAAGATGGATTTTTTCTGCTTCAAAGTATTAAATGCTGTTTGAAAGAATATGGTCCCAATGGGAGGCTTGCACATTAGGACCAAATCTCACGTTCGGCTATTTCCGTATTGGCGGAACAAGCCTCTCACATAGAACGCACAAATCCCCACCGGTGGAGAGCGTATGACAATCACGCAGTGAGCCGGCTCTAAGAAATAGTGCCTTTGATAATCGAGAGATCCGGGCGCATTTTATTGTGAAGTTCAGTTAATTTTAACCAAACGAACATAACTCATTCAAATTATACAAAACTATTTCTATGTTTAGTTGAATAATAGCAATCTATCACCAGAACTCAGCAACTGGGCTAATTTCCGCCAATACGGAAATAGACGAATGCGAGATTGGTTCCGCCGAAAATTAATTGTGTGCATGATAAGATAAGATTCTTTATTGCACTGAGCATCCCATTTGGGACAGAATACAAAACATATAAAAAGTAGAATAAATAAGAAAGTAAACAAACAGGTGCGACGTTTCCGTTTCTGCTCCCAGAAATCCACTAGGCCAGAGGTCAGTTTTCGCAGCTAAAGTGAGTTCTGGGGCTAGATTGCATTAGGACCAGAAGATAAACCGGGTGTGCTAATTCTGTTCGTTGATTGGTTAAATGGGCCAAAATCGACAAACAGGAAGTGGTAATCATGGAATTTGATAGGATAGTCAGTATCGTTCAAGCCACCCATTACTTTCATCATCCGAACGCATGGCACGATCATACGTAGAAACTTCTGCTCGTAGCCATGCGGTAACGGGTGCTATCTGAGTGTAATAGGGCGTTTCCCAAATGGTAACATCTGACTGGTCCCGTTACATCCGACATCGGTACAATCACATTCATACAACGAAGACACACCTCCAGAAAGCGATCGATTGAAATGATCACATGGTGGGCCTCAAAGTGCCCCCATCACAAAATAAAAAGCATATCATTTTCTTGTGGTCTGCCGCCGATTTTATTTTGTTTTCAAATATGTTAGGCCGTTTGTAATATGATTTTTCTTAAGATAAACAAAGAAGCATGCTCCACTGGAGTGAGAAATAAAATAGCTAATTTGCACAACTTCGCTTTGGTCTCACGTAGACTCCCCCAGTCTTGCGCCTCGTGAAACTGACATGTCTGCATGTCTGAGAAATATTTGAATACAGATAATTTCATTGGCTCGTTTAAATGGGGCCGACATTTGACCTCATGCTTTGGGAACAACTTTCGAACTGGATTATCTCCCTCTAGATAGATGGCGCCGGGTGAAATACATGCCGAATCACAGCGATAATCTAAGAGTAGTGTTAAGTGAAATGTGAAATGCCCTTAGCAAGCTAAGATGCATTACTTTTGGCATTAATCCAAACTGCATAATTAGCTGAAAACCCCTCAGCCTTGAAAGTGTGTAAATAGGTGCTTGGTCGACAAACAGAATTATGCATTTCAAGATACATGTATTTTTGTATTGCGTATGAAATTTCAAAGTAACTTGGATCAATTGACCCAGAAAATAAATTTCAAGATCATTTAGTTAACTAACATTTGTTAAATATAGGTAGATATCATTGCAATTCAATAGGTTTCTGGGTGAGCGAGTGAAAACTATTTAACGTCGCTTTCAACATTATTTCAGTCATATTGCAATGAACCAACTAAGGTTCATTACTAGATAAAAATACGGTGAAATGTTGATTGCTTAAATGTCACTCATATTCAATAGCCTACTTTGTGGCCAAATGTAACTGATGTCTAACTTTGGTTAACGAAGTCAAGGTCATTCTCAAGATATGTTAAGATATAATGGACCTATATCTCAACCTGCTAATCAGGGAAAATGGGGTCAATGTACTCCGACATATATAATCTTCTGGTACACCAGATGCACATGTGGTGTAAATTTGATTAACATTGTCTTAGTCATGCAACAACCAGAAATTGATGAATAACATGTAAATTAAAGCGTTAGATATTTGTGTGAAATCCGGATAATAGTCTCCACATCAGCATCAACAAGACAACATCCTTATACTGGAAGTATTTGTCTTACTGTGTGGAGGAAGCATATATACATAAAAGAATATACATAATTACTGTTAAGAGCTTCTACTAAACTGTAACATTATTGAACTGTCCCCCAAGTTCCAAATAGATTCTCCACTGTTAAGGAGCATTCATTTTTTCCTATTTTCTGACTGAAGTGATATCCGGGACTCCTGGGATAGAGACTCAATGCTCATCTTTCATAGTTTTGATACATTTTAATATTCTAGGGGCATTTTCCATGCACAAGTGGTAAAGTTGTCTTAAAGCTAAAAATGAGGGTATAATACATATCTCAAGTTTCCCCACACGTAACCGCAGGACGCCATCTTCTGTCAGATTTTGGATGATGCAGACCGTACTGTCTATCATTGGTGAGATAATTTACTGTATTTGCATGTTTTGAGGTGTGTTACCTCCATTTGTTGCCGGTGGCTACGTTGAATGCATTGGCAACTGGTGGTTGCTTTTTATTTCAGTTGGCGACAGTGTTTATCAATCGGTGGTCGAAAAAAGCATAGCGGTGCTGTGCGTGTTATATATCGACCAGGGGTCGAATAGCATGGTGATGCTGGGCGTGATTTGTATAAATCGGATGTTCTGATGATCTGTTGATTGAATTTGTTACTTCTTGTGACAGAACATGAGTTAGGGTGTATCTGCATCCTTTTTGTGAGTGACTTGTTGAACAAATATCAGTTTTGAGCAATTTCATGAGTTTTTGTCCGACTATGTGCAGCGTGGTTTTTATGGGTGTTGACTCCCCCCCCCCCTTCACCCCGCCAGTTGAAAGTAACAGAGTACAGCCGTTGAGTGGTGTTCGTGATATGCCAAGGGGCAATGTGTAAAATGCAGACTACGGTAAATTATCCCCAAAGGGATTGGGGCTATTGATGGATAATTGGGTCAGTTGTCCATTGCCATATCCATTCAGCGCGTCATTACTGAGAAGCTACATGGATACAACGTTACGGCGTTGCGTTCTTGGCTCAAGGGGACTATAATCTCCTAGTGGACAATGTTCACGTGAGGCGAGGGCTGGGGTCGACTGTCCACCAGTGAAAACACGGTATGGTACTATACCTGTGACTTATGTCTTCACCGTAATGGTACAGTGGCAGTTCCAGAGCGGTCCGTCTGTAGTACCACTCCGGTACCACCATGATACTGTTAGGTTGACAACATAGTCACCGCCTATGGTGCCATACCGCTCACCATTGGGGAACTTACGTGTGTATAAGATAGAAATTCATAGGTAACTTTAGTGTTTTCTGCAGGAAATTGTTTTATTTTTGCTTAAGTGATATACCTGTATAGGCTCTACTAAGAACTTGTGTAAATGTATAGCTTATTAGGGATGGTGGACCCGATCCTTGGCTCAAGGAATTTGAATGCCATTTGATCCGTTACTAAACTGAGTTCACGGCACTAGTGGAGATGGGGAACACTTTGAATAGTGTCATATCTCACGTGTCCACACACGTAACCTTGTGATGTCTTCTTCTGACAGATTTTGGATGCGAGCTGGAGTGGAGGGCAGCTCTAAGGTGAGATTTTGTGGGAAGTGCACATACAGTTGTTCCAAGGTTCAGTGGACGGGGCTTAGGCAGATTGTTAGTTCGACTTTCCAACCCGTCCCTCCCATTATGTCAAGATTTGACTATCCATTGGTTCCTCGGATTCGACATTCTATTTGATCCGTCACTAAACTGAGTTCACGGCTGAGGTCGAGATAGGGGAAACATTGGATAGTGTCAAAGAACAAAGTATAAGCTTGTACACCAAGTACTCCCTTGGCCACGATTTACATTCCACCTGTCAGAGAAAAACAAAAACTCTTCCGTTCCACTTCCACGCCAGGCACAGTGGAGCTACATGGCAAATCATCATATTTGTGTCATCCATTTCTGCCAAGTTCTATCAAATTAGCGATGATGTCTGGTAAAAAATAACTCTGAGAAGCCGAACCAAAATATGCATATGTTTTTTTTTCAGTAAGATTTGTCTGCTCCATCACAGACTGCACAAACTGCAGGTGCATAACATTTGTGAGTGAACAAAGAGAATGAAGTTGCATTTGGCAAAGTCTAAAACATTTTGCTCAATATAACAAACACAGGAAGGAAGCAATCAGAGATTGCTCAATTGTATGCCCCCCCTTCCACTTTAATCCGACACTGCCCCGCCATTGTTCTGTTCTTTATTGGTTGGTGGAGGCCTAATTTGGATAATTATAAAAATTCTGTTTCAGTCACTTTTTTGCCATGTCTCACATAATACATATTCCAAATATCAAGCAACAAGTGATAATACGATGCTTCGATGCAAGATGGTCGCCAGGGCTTTCGCCAAATCCGAAAATGTGACCTGGTTATGAGACCTACATTCCTTGGGAGTATATTGTGGTGAAATTATGAAGCGATCAGTGAATTTTGTACCCAATTCACTGTTTTTGGGGCAATTTCATACTTCAGGACCTATGTTGTCTGCTTTGGAATGTAGAATAACATATAATATAGCCATTTTCCTGGTTCAAATCAGTTATGGACGGAGATCCAGCTTGGACAAATAAATATATCCCATTCACTTAGGTTTAAACAAAGGGCCATAACTCTTGAAAATATAACCGAAAACAGAGAAACTTCACGCTACACACCTATGGGTCACTGACCACATACATGTATCATGCGTATTTCATACTTGTTCATACAATATTAACCGAGATCCAGCCCTACAAATCCCAATTCACAAAGATTTGAAGAAAAAAGGGCCATAACTTTTTATATAGGCGAAATGTGGAGAAACTTCACGCTGCACAACTACAGGGCACTGATCACATATCCTGCAAATTTCATAATTGTTCATACAATATTCACCGAGATCCAGCCCGGACAAGTTCCAATTCACAAAGATTTGAAGAAAAAAGGGCCATAACTCATGAAAATATATGCGAAACGCGGAGAAACTTCACGCTGCACAACTACAGGGCACTGATCACATATCCTGCAAATTTCATAATTATTCATACAATATTCACCGAGATCCAGCCCGGACAAGTTCCAATTCACAAAGATTTGAAGAAAAAAGGGCCATAACTCTTGAAAATATACGCGAAACGCGGAGAAAATTCACGCTGCACAACTACAGGGCACTGACCACACATCCTGCAAATTTCATAATTGTCCATACAATATTAACCGAGATCCAGCCCGGACAAGTCCCAATTCACGGAGAATTCAGGAACAAAGGGCCATAACTCTTGAAAATATAGGCGAAACGTGGAGAAACTTTACGCTGCACAACTGTGGGTCATTGACCACATATCATGCAAATTTCATACTTGTCCATACAATATTAACCAAGATCCAGCCCGGACAAGTCCCATTCACAGAGATTTCAGAAAAAGGGCCATAACTCTTGAAAATTATACCGGAACTCGGAAAAAACTCCACGCTGCACAACTACGAGCCACTGGCCACATTCCATGCAAGTTTCGATCCTGTCCATCAAATATTAACCGAGATATTGCCAGGACAAGAAATTCGGACGGACAGACGGATGGACAGACGGACGGACAAAGCGATCGCTATATGCCCCCCCTCTAGTTAGAGGGGGGGCATAATTAGGAGAAATCTTCTGATAAGCGTCTTTTTTCATCCATATATCCAATAATTGGCAGGTGATGCTAGGTATTTACTGAAAGTTCCTGGCATCAATATGCAAGGGAGATAAGACCTCCAGTGGAACAAGGGAGATAACACCTCCAGTGGATTAGGTTATATGAGGTGGTATACTTACCTATCTTACACTGGTTTTCTTGCTCTCTCTGGGTAAAGATAAGCATATTTCGGGCATAGGCAGGGTTCCCCTTGGGGCGCCAGTTTGGTAGGAACTTCGCATGTGGCAACGATCTGAAGACAGATGTAAAATGGAGCATAAAGTATTCTGCATCAAACGGGAATAGATCAAGTATGAAACTCCAGATGCATCATGTATTTTAAATCCGAAGTATATCCTATTTCTAATAGCACAGCTAATGGAAAAATATGTGGGAGCACGATTAGTCCACTGTTAACATTTCAGACCCTGCCATATGCAAGAATCGTTTGCTGGTTCGAGACCATGCACATTTGTTTCCCTCTGGACACTGGCTTAATTTCCACCCACTCTGAGAAAGGTGTATGAATGTGTGATATGTAAAGTGATGTGAACGGAAAGAACAAAATAACAGATATTATTTGAAAGTGAATGCAACATGTTGTTGTTGCATTCTCAGTCAACATGAACTCCATGTACTCTGCATAATTAGGCCTGTGGTTGGCATTTGCACTTCCAGTTCTTTATTTAACACGACTTTCATCAAACAAGAAAACCATTCTGTCAGGTGAAAACAAAATCTAAAAACTTCTTTTCCTTCCGAGTACTCGAGGAAAACCTGTAAGTGGTGCAAAAATGATAATGACAGCTGTCTAGATGGCAGCTGCGAGTGGATTAGACTGACAAAATAAATATGCTATTTCAACATTCAACCAGAGATTAATGGGCTAAAACAAAACAAGGGTACACCTCAGAAGTAATTTCCGCAGAAATTAACGTTTACCCCTATATGTATCCGTGTGTGAATTTGTTCAACCCAGTGAAAGAGGGGGGTATACAGCGATGAACAACAAAAATCTCTATCTAACGATCAAATATCTAACAAAATTACACCACAAACCAATCGTTGTCGAACTACCCTTAATCATATCTCTTATGAAACTTTTCTGTCATTGTTTGTGGTGTCCTCTGAATGCAACCAACATGTGCATACTTTGCATTACAGTCGTTTCTCAAGTCCCAAATCACTCTTTCTTTGTTTATTTATCAAGCTTTTAATAAACATCTGTAACCTTCTCTGTGCTGTATCGGTACAACTGTACTGACAGAAATGTAGTCCAATGATTGTCTGTACTGTATCGGTACAACTATACTGACAGAAATATAGTCCAATGATTGTCTGTACTGTATCGGTACAACTGTACTGACAGAAATATAGTCCAATGATTGTCTGTACTGTATCGGTACAACTGTACTGACAGAAATATAGTCCAATGATTGTCTGTACTGTATCGGTACAACTGTACTGACAGAAATATAGTCCAATGATTGTCTGTACTGTATCGGTACAACTGTACTGACAGAAATAGTCTAATGATTGTCTGTACTGTATCAGTACAACTGTACTGACAGAAATATAGTCCAATGATTGTCTGTACTGTATCGGTACAACTGTACTGACAGAAATATAGTCCAATGGTTGTCTGTACTGTATCGGTACAACTGTACTGACAGAAATACAGTCCAATGATTGCTGACGGTACTGTATCGGTACAACTGTACTGACAGAAATATAGTCCAATGATTGCCTGTAGTGTATCGGTACAACTGTACTGACAGAAACATAGTCCAATGATTGCCTGTACTGTATCGGTACAACTGTACTGACAGAAATATAGTCCAATGATTGCCTGTACTGTATCGGTACAACTGTACTGACATAAATATAGTCCAATGATTGTCTGTACTGTATCGGTACAACTGTACTGACAGAAATAGTCTAATGATTGTCTGTACTGTATCGGTACAACTGTACTGACAGAAATATAGTCCAATGATTGTCTGTACTGTATCGGTACAACTGTACTGACAGAAATATAGTCCAATGATTGCCTGCCATTGGTATACAAAACTGAAGAATTTCTAGACAAATATTTCCATCATATTATATCTTGTTCGAAAGCTTGGGGTATTTTCTTTGAAGGCGATTGTAACTTTATACTATATCTTCGCATCATTCATGTTCCAAACTATGTTGACACCAGCTTGGAACTGTTACAACTGCTGGTACAGAGATAGTTAACGAAGAATCTTTCAACCATATTACTATAGTCAGTGTACATACCATAGTCTATTTTTTATATTTCTAGATTTCTCAGGGATGTTTGTAGGTAAACTGGCTACCGAGGGTAAATAATTGTTATGATATTCAAAAAGATTTGTACTTTTGCCAGTCTGGAAGATTCTTCCTGAAAATGGAGTCGAGAGGTAGGACTTGCTGACGGCCTCCTGTCTGATGATAGATCTCTTTGGCCTGAAACAACAACACCACCAAAAATGTATCAATCGAGTTATTCAAAATATTGCACACATCGTGATAAATTCTAATATTGTAATCATTTCAATTGTTTGTTTGAGTTATCCATTTCTTCCACTACATAAAGTGTGATAATGAGAGTGTGTCTCAAATTCTTTATTTCAGGAAGACTTTGTAAAGCTTGATAACAACGCAGCAAGGAAGCAATCAGAGATTGCTCAATTGTATGCCCCCCTTCCGCTTTAATCCGACACTGCTCCACCATTGTTCTGTTTTGTATTGGTCTGTGGAGGCCTAATTAGGCTAAATTATAAAAATTCTGTTTCAGTCACTTTTTTCGGCATGCCTCGCGTAATATATGTACATATTCCGCCCGGGGCTTTCGTCAAATGTGACCTGGTTATGAGACCTACTTCCTTGGGAGTATACTGTGGTGAAATTATGAAGCGATCGTGAACTTTGAATTTTGCATCCAATTCACTCTTTTAGGGGCAATTTCATACTTCAGGACCTATGTGATCTACTTTGGCATGTGCTTTGGACAAATAAATATATCCCATTCATTTAGGTTTGATGAACAAAGCGTAACTCTTGAAAATATAACCGAAAGCAGAGAAACTTCACGCTGCACAACTATGGGGTACTGACCACATATCATGCAAATTCCATAATTGTCCATACAATATTAACCGAGATCCAGCCCGGACAAGTCCCAATTCACAAAGATTTCAAGAACAAAAGGGCCATAATTCTTGAAATATACGCGAAACGCGGAGAAACTTCACACTGCACAACTACAGGGCACTCTCCACATATCCTGCAAATTCCATACTTGTCCATACAATATTAACCGAGATTCAGCCTGGACAAGTCCCAATTCACAAAGACTTGATGAACAAAGGGCCATAACTCTTGAAAATATATGCGAAACGCGAAGAAACTTCACGCTGCACAACTACAGGGCACTGACCACATACCCTGCAAATTTCATAATTGTCCATACAATATTAACCAAGATCCAGCCCGGACAAGTCCCAATTCACAGAGATTTCAGGAACAAAGGGCCATAACTCTTGAAAATACAGGCGAAACGGGGAGAAACATTACGCTGCACAACTGTGGGGCACTGACCACATGTCATGCAAATTTCATACTTGTTCATACAATATTAACCAAGATCCATCCCGGACAAGTCCCATTCACAGAGATTTCAGAAAAAGGGCCATAACTCTTGAAAATGATACCGGAACTCGGAAAAAACTCGACGCTGCACAACTATGAGCCACTGGCCACATTCCATGCAAGTTTCAATCCTGTCCATCAATTATTAACCGAGATATCGCGCGGACAAGAAATTCGGACGGACGGACGGACAGACGGATGGACAGACAGACGGACGGACAAAGCGATCGCTATATGCCCCCCCTCTAGTTAGAGGGGGGGCATAATCAGGTAAATGGTTACGAGAGAAAACAATATAGTAACCATGAACAATGTTTTGGGGAATTTATTCCAATTATTAAGACCCATTTTCACAGCACACATCACACCATGAAAACAACATTTATGCATTAATAGTACATTTCCACAGCAACACGACTGTGGTTCTAATTTTGTCACGCATCAAATAATGTGGTTCTGATGTCACAGCGACATAACATGTGCTGCGAGTACTGATCCACTGAATAACATAAGGGCTATTCTTCAGATGTGGTTGTTGCTGTCAAACCATGAGCTGTGGAAATGTGCCTTGAGGCATATTGTAGCATTCTGCTGTAAATATGTTCCATTACCAAAAAATTCTGGATACACGTGTGTTTAAAAGGGAGATTGAAAAATCGACATTTGTCAACTGTTGACCTTCCAGTTTGCAGGTAAAAAGATCATTCAGCAGGTGGGAAATGGTTGCCATAGTTACCTTTTTGGAGGTTGTTGTGATAATACAGTCCATATCAGCTGACATATGCCAGGAAACGACACGGGCGATATCACTGTCCCTGATGTGAGCCAAATGACCAATCTACAACATAAAGAACACGTCATTATATAAGGTTATATCAATACTACATGTATGTAGAAACTCACTATCCAATCATCTTGGACGATTCGTGGAGATGGTGATCACTTGTACATTCGTTGAAAAAAAATAGGATTTTTTGAAAAGTTCAGACAGGGTACGGGGAACTTCCGACATACATGCTTATACATAAGGCTAAGCATGTGCCATGTGACTGCCACGACATTGCACATAGGGCTAACTTCCCCGCATCCTCCTGAACGACGTCTAAACATGGAAGTCAATGCATGGATTCTGGCCTTCATACTATCAAAACTACTCACTCAAAAAAAAAAAGAGAGAGAAATCAATTTCCAATTCAAGCAAATTTGATGTTTAGAAAAGTGATTATTTTGAAATCTGATGAACAGTACTAAGTGAGCCATTGGAAATTCTCTGACTGTCCAAATCATCTGATTTTACCCTACTACATGTAAGAAAGTTTGATCCCAGAGGTAATTAGGTGGGGATCTAATGAAGGTATCTAAACAGCCAACTTAGAGGTCAGCTAGCTGCATTCTGGAACTCTGTTGACACCAGCGCCACTCTCACTTGGAAGACAACATAGCTTCCAGCTCATTAACATTACCTTCCCGATGACATCTGCTGCCTTAGTGACTGGGGTCAGGCCACACATTCGCCTGGATTGCTGGAGAAGCTGATCCCGCTCCTGGACGCGGTTCTGTAACAGGGTCCCGATGCTTGTTAGCTAGAGGAATTGAAAACATTCTAAAGTAAAAATCGATTCACATAGCTAAATTATTCAAGAAGGTGTATTACTGTCAGGAGTGGATGTATGCCATGAATAAATTCACTGGTATATCAATTCTTAACTTAAAGTGTAACTGTGGTACTTTTGCAACTTCACGTTATATCCAAGATAATCTTTCAAATTATAGAATTTATACCCTGTTTCTTGTTTTACAACTCAATTTTAACAATTTCAATGCTATTAATGTTATTGTAGAGCATAGCGCCACAAGCATGTCAGAACTTGTGACGTTATTATGGAACGATAAAGCATGTCACAACGCAACATTGTTACAAAACTGTTCCATCCGCTGCATTGCCGCGATATCCTGAAAATGGTGCAGGACGCTCAAAGTATGACGTCGCTAACGTCATCTCTGACGTCAAAAGATGCAGTGTAGATTTCTCTCCCACTGTCAAAAGCTGCCTTTGAATCCTCTGAGACAGAATATGAGTGAAATGTTCGGGAAAAACTTTACTACCTGTATGTTTTGTTATTCACATCATTATCTTGAATATGAAATACACTCACATAAGTGCCACAGTTACACTTTAAATCAGGAAAAAAAAATCCCACTTTGATCAAAGGTGCTGGAAACTGCATCCCCATACCATTAATTGTACTCACTGAGTTTAGCTGAGAAGCAGGAATGTTTTGTTTCCGTAACTCTGAGCGAATACGCTGTTCCTCTTGTGCGGCATCGTGAACAGAAACTGAAACACAAAAGAAATTAAGGTGTCACGGATATTCGCCAAGATCACAATCGTAATGCCTAATTATTAAGGACTTGTCAGTAGCATTGAGGCGGGCTGATGAAGAGTTGAAGACCGGTTGATGATGGATTGACTGGGTACATTCCTACACAATACAGAAATGTACATCTGGTCAGTGAAATTCATTAATTAAGTCAGTACTAAGTCAGTACTATATCATGAGTGACCAGTATGTTCATGATAAACCAGGTACACAGGACCTAATTTTCTTCGACAAATTAACGAACTGCAAAATTGTTATCTCCTCCGCACTACGTGAATTGTGTAAAAATGTGGGTTGAAAACATTGTGTCGATACTCCTGAAGGGAATAGAGTATGTATGTGAAGTTGTTGTAGAAGACAGCGATATGACTCTCTGCTCGATATTAGATGAATCTGCCCAAGCACTTCCAGCAATAAAATTGTCACTTGTACACAAGATCAAGGTAAAAAAATATGTAGAAAAGCGAGAGAACTTTACTAAAAGAAAATTTGGCCAGGTCTCCCCGGCTTTATTGTGGTTTGTAGTTCATACTTTATTGTGGTTGAGGTAGTTCATGCTTTATTATGGTTGAGGTAGTTCATACTTTATTGTGGTTGAGGTAGTTCATACTTTATTGTGATTGAGGTACAATGTAGTTCATACTTTTGAGTTCCATGATGAGCTGGTCCGTGGTATCAAATAGTGATTTGTATGTCTGTATAGCACTCCGTAAACTGTCACGCTCCTTAGATAGGGCTGACATCTGAGTCTGCTTCTTAGCATCTGAAACATTACAATAACAAAATGTGAAACATTACAATAACAAAATGTGAAACATTACAATAACAAAACATTACAATAACAAAATGTGAAACATTACAATAACAAAATGTGAAACATTACAATGACAAAATGTGAAACATTACAACAACAAAATGTAAAGGCCCAGTTTATGTAAGGTCGAATCCATTTATTTCATTTTACCACAACTGCCTTCTGTAATGAGTAAATATTAGTGGTGTACAGCCATTCTTCCCCCTGAACCCCGACCCTTTCCCCTCCCGGTTTAATTTCCCTCCCCATATATTTTAATATTCCCCATATATTTTAATAAACAAAAAGAAACAACTTTTTCTAAATATTTTAATTTCAATTTATATTAGCTATCATCAGTATGTATACAAGCTCCCTAGATATACATACTCAGGAAGTGAAGAGGGTACAGTCATTAAGGCCTTTGTTATGGCATCCACAATTGCAAGCTCATTCTAAACTTGTAGCCATACAATTTAACTTGAAATTCTCTTTTACTGGATATTCTAACATGCTCCCCGTTATAGTCGTGCACTGATTGGTCCAGACCTCTAAACATATGGAGATTATCACACAATAATCTTCATTTGTTTGTTGTGATCTGTTTTATTCACGTGCCGAACAGGTGACGTCTCATTCTTGTGACGCAGTTCTACAAAGCTGTGCGACGATTGGTTTATTCACTGTGCAGAGGGCGGAGTTCACACAGCTGCAGCTCGTGAACGGAAAGCATGTGAGAGCATGGCCTGCAAACCATTTACTCCAGTGTACTATATCTTGTTTTAAGAAGGTGGTGGGGGTGGGATTTGGTTTAAGGGTTCACAACCGACATAGAGGTATTTGTTGTGTAATAATTTACCGCTGGGACGCCTTTCATCCCGAGCCAAAACCCCGAGATTGCGCAGCAATCGAGGGGTTTTGACGAGGGATGAAAGACGTCCCAGCGGTAAATTATTACACAACAAATACCGATACGAAGGTTTTGAATCCAATTCTAACCACGAGATATATTTGACTAGAAATAATCAACAAATGCGCAAAACTGATTCTCTCTGAGCGCGGCTGGTACATTTTACCCCCGCCGCAAAAACAAGCAGTGTTGCCTGGCTTGCGCGTGCAGCAACGGTTGAACCGGTGACCTATTTTTATTCACAAGCGAGAGAGTGCATGACGACCGTTTACCCGGACTTGCCATAAAATATATATCGTGCAAAACAACTGTTTCTTTCAGTGCAGAGAAATAAAATATTTTATTGATTTTTTAGACATATTTCTTGCCCAAGATTACCCACAGGAATATGAGAACTAATGAGCTGGAGGTGGTGTTCTCCAGCGTGTAAAAGTTGACCTACATGTCACGTGCTTGCCATGGGTACGGTACCGGGAAAGTGACATTTCCAACATGAGCCGGTTCGCGTTTGTCTGCATTTGTGGGCGAAGGGCTAAGAAGAACGAAGTTATATTATATATTTTTTCTCATACAGACTAGCGGGCAGTTTAGTGCTGGAAATGGAATGGTTCAGATATCGAGTGCCTTTGCACTCATTCAGTGTATCACGGAAAGAATGTTCCTGTGTTATTGTGGGGGGAGGTAAACCCACTCTCCCTCAACCGTGATCAGCTGTTTCACGAGGCAGTATTTTGTATTCTTGCAAAACCCGTTGCTATGTGAAAGTTTATCCTATATACAACATGTATTTGCACACGACACGCATAACACAGAAGGTTAGAATTAATGTCACACTGAAGGTTGTTTCATTCATATGGTCACAGTCAGTTTGGATGGTGGAGGAAGCCGAAGAACCCGGAGAGAACCACCGCTCGTCAGCAAGTAACTGACAAACTTTCAAAAATTTCAAAAATGCACCAGCTGGGCTCGAACCTGAGCCAGTTCTAAGGAGAACCTGTTTTCCTCTCAACATTCCCTCCTCGATAATTTCTTTGTAATTTCTATGTAACTTCTCCAGCAATGGACTCTATGACACCGATGCACTACCTCGAGAGAGGTGTGCTGCCGGTCAAAATGGATGCCTAGCAACATGTCAACAAGAGTCCATTACCAGATCAGTAACGCACAACGTAACCTATGATCGTAAAAGCCAATTACGAGTCGTGCCATAGCTTGTCGTGCCAGCCTTGTCGTGCCAGACATTTAACACATTGATCACAATCATACGATTTACAATAAAACAACTTATATATTATTCTCGATGCAGAGCAGAATAATCCCATAGATAGTGAAAGCATAGACCCGATATGCTGTTTACAGAATGGCGAGCGCCATATCTGAGCGATCCCAAAACACTGACGATTTCGACTGTACATATTTAAAAAAAAAATATACGATGAAATGCGTTAAGGAATTCGGCATAATGAGAAAATACATAAATGTAAAAACTCATGGACCAATACGGCAGACTTCAGAGCACGAGTAAATCCAATGAATGTATATGAATCTCCTTAGTTAAGGAGCACAGTAAATTCACGTGTGGGCTTGATCGTGCTAGAAATCAAACTGAGGGGGTCTTAAGTTTTTGGTGGGAACTTAGAGCGGTCAAGGTCGCCGGAGTTGATGGAGGCCCTGGAGGGGGGTGTCCGTTTTTTCTGGCAATTTGGTATAAGAGGGTTTAGAATCACCCCAACAGTATTGCATAATATTAAATATTATGCACAAGGTAAGTATAAGGTGTCTTGATATAAAATGGAGTTGTTTTACAAAAATAATCCATTCTATGATGGCGATTCACACTAACCATAGGGTGCTGCCATCAGAGTAGATGTAGAATTACATCTGAGTTTCTACATCTAAGTTGAGTGGAGTAAGGTTAGTATTGTGGCGAGTACCATGTAATGCTACCAATGATGTCACCTGTCTTATGTCGCATGGAACAAGAACAACGCCACCACCCATGCAAAGAGCCTCACTTTCGCATACAAATATGATGGCGCATCTCGAAAATGGGTCACAGAAGTGTGGAGTGAACTCGACCCAGAGACCTTTATGAGGAAGATCCAGGCTCTAGCTCTCTGTGTTACTGAGATATTGTATTCACAAGATTCAGGACAGATGGACAGACAGCATTTCCATGGTCACCTCTCAATATATCGCGGGGAACAATAAACTGATCAATAATCTTCTCAGCACCATCTTAATAAATTAATATCCTATCAATGCTCCCCAATCGTATAATTCGCTGTACGATTTACTTACATCAATTGATTTTGTTGTTCTGTGCATCTTTGTCATGAATATTTAAAATAGCATTATAAATATCATGGTCAGATTTGGACTAATTCAATTGTAGTCAGGGAGGGGGATAAGATCACTGTTTTCATTTACCCAAAGGTTTATAACAACTACCAGTCCATATCTACCCCTTAATATTGAGGGCAATTTGGTTTGATGTTTCACTCATATGGTGACAGTCAGTTTGGATGGTGGAGGAAGCCGGAGTACCCAGGGAGAACCACCGCCCATCGGCCCCCATAATATGGTGCCTCACTGGCTAGACCACAGCAACATCAAAAGATATCTCACTGGTGTGGCATCTGATTTGACCGAGCCAACCAAAAAGCCCCTACCTCGATGTTCCCTTCACACCACTATGCAGAGATATCAAGACTGCTTGACGCTCACAGCGATGTATCCAAATGGTGAGCAGAAAGGATTTAACTTTAATTAGATTTGTTAACATAAGTTCCAAGTATGAGTTCAGGTGGACGGTAAATGTGAATAATATATGAGACAGCACCAAGGTTAATTAGAGCCCAGGTTACATATATCAATCCAGCATAGAGTAAGACTATCTCTCTCTACTGAGACTTTGGTACCAACTCAATTGAATCAAGATACAGGCCTATGGTAAGGTCATAAACTATTGTGTATTTAATCATCTTGAATTGACATACGAACTGATGATAGCAAGATAAATCCTCGTTATACTATTTGACTGAATTACAGACATGGAAGCAGATCTGTAAATGATTGAAGTATTGGAGACATATCACTCTTAATCATAATGTTATTTTATCATACATCTACATGTACCAATGCCTGAGAAATCACAAATTTTTGTTGACGGATGCAGCTTTCAAAATATGATCTGCAACCACACTGTGAATCGACCCCCTCCCCTCCTCCCTCCCCCCCCCTACACACACTTGAGTGAGTGAATAGAATTTATAGTCGCTTTCAACAATATTTCAGCTATATCGCGATGAACCAACTAAGCACCACTCGGCCAAGTTATGCTCCTGCTACTTCAAAGCAGAAATCTTTGAAGCAGCATTGAACCAGACACCCTCCATCCACCCCATAAAACACTGAGGACGGTACACAAGACACAGACAGGATGTTTACATGATGCAATGAAGACAAGTAAAATTACAGTGCTAGACATCACATTATCAAGTTCCTTCTCAGCAAAATGCATTGAAGCAAGGGCCAAGATATAGATACTGACGACTAGGTCCCTAAATAATTAATTTTCAATTACAATAAAGACCCATGTACAGCACATGATGGTTTTAGATAACCTGTATTACAAGTCACTGAAAATAACAGCTTAGCTACATGTAGCTATAATGTGCATAACCCGTTAAAATCTTAAGACTAGATTAAACTGCATACGGTACCAGTAGTATACATAAGTCTACCCCTCCCATCAATCCACACCTATACTTCGGACATGCAATTAAATTTTCATGATCCCTCCTTGCCCAGACTGGCTAATTAATTACCGTATACACTTCACCTGACGAAGCAGATATCCACTATCTGCGAAAGCTCGTCACCATTAAACTTAGTTAGTCACTAAAGTCCCACCCTTTGTTATTCATTATACCTGTAAATAATTCTGGCACTAAACATACAACCTCATAAACTATCTCAAGCAACACGGTTTACTGAGAGTTAACATGTAGATTGAAGAGTCAGCACACAGTGTATTTTGCCTGGAGACATCGTGAAAGCTTTACTGGAATCTTCCAATGGTCTAGAGACTTCAATGTCTTATTATCAGACCAATTTCACCACAATGCTGGAATATGTTCACCTGGATGTTGCTAATTAACTGCACTACCATCAGATGGATGAGGTGTAAAGGTGGAACCAAGGTGATGTAGCTTTTCAATATTACAACAGCCAAGCAGCTCCGGAGCCCTCTAAGGATCTTTACGCACGAGATCAACTCAACAGTACTTGAATGGTGGCAATAGCTCAACTTACTTCATTCCTCTTGTATGGATATAATGTAGTTCATGAAGTTATTGATGGAGTATATGATAATACATCATATAAGCACCCTATGTTTTGGTTTTCTGGGATAGGAGATGATGTATTCAAGCATTTTCACCAGCAAATCTATATAACATCATGATCAGCAGACTCTCTATACTCCATAATGGAGACTATAGCCAAATATGCCCATCAGTTGATCAGAGTGGGACCATTAGCATTAAGATGAAGAAGTTTTCCCCACATTGAGAATATTCTGGGGCAGACAGAAGTGGCACAGTCACAGAGAACTCTACAGTAAGTCCACTAACAATAGGGGATTGAATTATCAGAGGGATTAACACAGAGTAAAGAAGATATGAAGAACTTTTATTCTGGTGAAGGCATCTATACACAGCTTTACTGAAATGTAATACTGTAATAACTAGAGATTTACAGATTCTACGAAAATTTCCAGCCTGTAGATCTGGATACAATTAACAAAAGACTGTGACGATTAACTGTGTACGTACATGAAGTTCCAGATACATTCAACCCAATGTCGATAATCGTGGATTGAATACTAAACTACCGAAGATCAACTTGGGATCTACAGGAATATAGAACAGTTTCAACCAATGCCCATGATTGGAGGACGAGAGTCAGTGAAGATCAACCTCTCCCTTACCTCCTTATAGTAATGGATCTTACTCACCTACGCTCATATCTGGTTCAGAATGTATCTGGATTAGTAGAGCTGGACCTCTCTAACCAGGACTTGGGCTCACTGCCCAGTGAAGTATTCCAATGTGCTAAAATGCAGGTACTCAAAGTCCCCAGGAACAGGCTCCAGGAATTACCCAGGGAGATTTCTGCCCTGCGCCAACTCCAAGTGCTTCAGGCTAGCCAGAATTTTCTACCAGCTATTCCAGAGACCATCGTCAACTGCACGCGCTTAACAGAGCTTGTCCTGGAGAAAAATCGCCTCAGTTGTTTGCCGACAAACCTGGGGCTGCTGAGCAATCTTAAAGTCCTCAAGCTTGGAGATAATGACCTTGAGAGCTTGACCCACGAGATCGGCTTCCTGGAGAATTTACGATTCCTCGACATTCACGGCAACAAACTGTGGTACCTTCCTGTGTCCATTGAGAACCTCAGTAAGCTGCGTCACCTCAGTTTGGCCAGTAATAAATTTGAACATCTACCTATGCCCGTCTGTCGAATACGATCTCTGGTCATCTTGAATCTCCATGGTAACCAGTTGATCAGTCTAGCACCCGAGTTCGACAACCTGAAGAAGCTTAAAGAGTTGAATTTGTCCAACAACCGGTTCAAACAGCTTCCCCAAACTGTGTGTTACATGAAGGATCTTCACTATTTGAACGTGGCCTCGAACCAGCTGTCTGAGCTCCCAGGTCAGTTGTCCAGTCTGACCAAACTACAGGTTCTCCACGCCCAGCAGAATTACCTGGAAGCCTTACCAGAGGAGTTCCGTAGTCTCAGGTACCTCAATATTGCTCACAACAACCTGATCAACTTCTCTGTCTGCGGGATGAAGAAGCTCAAGTACTTGAACGTGACGAATAACCAGCTGGAGAACACGCCAATGGCTCTGTTCAACTTGTCCAAACTGGAACACTTGAAGCTGAATGGGAACAAGATCACGTTTATATCACAGGACATCGTTCTACTGAAGCACCTGAAGACCTTAGATCTGGGTAACAATCGTCTCACCAGTCTACCACAGGTCATCAACGAACTGGAACATCTCAACTACTTCAACATCAAAGGTAACAACATCAGTCAACGGCTACAGCATCTGACCAGGGAGGATGGTACCGGGGGAGCGGGCAACTCACACGGTAGTCCAAGGCGACAGACGTTCAGTAAGGGTCAATGGGACCAGCGATTCAACACCATCAGCACTGGAGAGGCATTCAGGAAGAGTAAAGCTCACTCACGGGCACGACAGAAGACCCTGGGTCACAGAACTGGGATGTGGACTCAAGATGAGCTACTACAAGATGGTTTCTCACAAACTCTCCTTCAGACAGGAGAGAGCTCCGTGATGATGGGAGCCAATGTAGAGGCAGCAGAAGTCACGTTACCCAGACCCTACATGAGAGACCACAACCAGGACAAAGGAGAACCATTACCAGTTGACGACGTAAGGAATCGTGAAAACAGAGGTCAATCCATGACACGACATGACACCATTCGATCTCAGCACAAATCGTGCGAGTTACCAGACACCACCACGTCACTGATGACACAAGACACTGCGAGATCTCGGCACAAATCTTATGATATCCCAGGCATGACAATCCCCGAAACAAATTTGAAGCAGACTAGGTCGACCTCCATGGAGTCTCTCTCTAGCACAGATTTCAAACTGCTGGGAGTGTGTAGTCAGCTGGAGGCAATGCTGAATGAAGAGCTGCTGCACCCTGTTCTGTCCCACCCTGGATCCATCTCTAAAAGGTATGTCAAACAGATCATCTGAGGATCACTTGATGGAACACTCTAAGTCGGGTTATTTCGGACAGTTCACGTAATCCATCAAAATGACGTAATTTCAAAATAATAAATTTTCTAATCATCAAACAGGCTTGAATTGGATTTGAGGTTTTTAGTTCTTCTCGTATTTGGCTCGAATTGTTTCATTGCATCAATATCGGAAGCCGTGTGTTCACTAGAATTTTGATAAAATAGAAATTCTCTTTGACATGGTACTTCACGAGGATGCAGGGAAATTCAGACTATCTTTAATGTTATGGTGGTCATGTGATGTGTACTTAGCCATATGGATTAACATGTGCATCCAAAAATTCCCCGCATCGTGTTCGAATTTCCCGACATTGACCATTGAATTTTCTTAAGTCGGACGGAGGCAAATTTTAACTTGGCCCCTGGTAGTGCCACCTATAGGCAGATCGCCATGAAAAACAATTGCAAGTGAGATCTTGAGGAAAGGTACCCACATACCAAATTTGAAAAGAATCCGTTCAGATTTTCAAAAGTTATTGTCTGAAAATAAAATTTTATCTTGGCCCCCAGGTGGCACCCCCTATACATGGATCGCCGTGAAAAACAATCCCAAGCGAGATCATGAGGTGAGGTACTCACATACCAAATTTGAAAGGAATCCGTTCAGTTTTCCAGAAGTTATTGTCCGGAAATGAATCTGGACAGACGCAGGGACGGACGGTATGACACATGGACGGACCCCAATACTATAGTCCCCCTTTAGCCATTTGGGCGTCAGGGGACAATAAAGATGGTACCAATGATACCAAAAAAATATGCAAAGTTGACAATTCAAAGTTTCTGTTTCTACAGCTTCAAGAAGAAGCACATCGTGAGGACACCAACGGGTCTCTGGAAGCTGAGTCAGCGTGAAGATCTTACACAGACAGAACAATATCAACCTTTTGAGTCTGATCAGCCAATCAGCTACCACCGTTCATTCCCAGGATCTCCCGCTCACCAACAGACAGCCCAAGGTCCTTCTCAGACACACAGGCAGACTGAACTTCCACTCCCAGCATGCAGTGGGCCCACTCGGCCGCTCTGGTCCAGCTCTAAGATTGACCGTTACTTGGTGAGTCACCAGGGTCGGGTGTGCGTGTCCAGCGTTGACCCCAATGTCATGGTTGTGATACCCAGGAACGAGACAACACGCCCGGTCAGCGTCATGATGCAGGTAGGTCATGTACCTCTTCAGAAAACCTATGATTGGCAGGATGATCTTTCAATTTCTAACACAAGCCAATCAAAATACAAGTTTTGTTTTGAAAATTTGAATTGACCAATCAAGGTGTTGGAGTTTCTCTGTATAAAGAGTAGCCTGGGTTGTATTAAGGGTAGACTGGTTTGTCAGCAGTCCAAATTTCTCACTGTCTATTCGTATGAAGGTGGCTCCCCAGTGCAGACTGAAATCCATGTCATTTTCTTCAGACTCAGTTTAGAGGTTATCAATTTAATATAAATTCAAAATATCAGCAAAAATTTGCAGGTCCCACACAATATTTAAATATTTTTACGTTGAAAATTTTTGGCCATTTCGCTCAATTTCACTATTGGTCCAGTACTATTATCACCATGAATGTTTACATGAATTACTAATTGAATGTCTAAAATCCATGTCATTTTCTCCATACCTGGTGTATATGTTCCAAATTCAATATAGATTACAAATTTAGAATAAAAAATTCTTTAATCGGCAGTCCAACATTACTTTTTGATTTAGTAATGCATGAAGATGTTTTGACCGTTCTTTTGAAAAAGAGCTGTAACGTCACACGATGCGTCATTGTGATGTCACATTATGATGTTAAGAAACAATGACATTCAGAATGCAGTACACAGCCAAATTTCCACATGTTGGTAGCGTGTGGTAACTGAATGGTAACCGCAAGGAAGGGCCCGGAACGGTACACCTCAGTACAGTACCAGTCAGTACTGACCCGTATCCACACAGTACCACTCAGTAACTGGTCAGTACTGATTGGATACCGTACAGTACCACAAAGAACAGGACTGCACAGTACTGCATTGTAACTGAACAGTAACCAACCTGTTACTGTGCAGTACTGGTCAGTTACCACTTGGAACCAGGCTGTTGCTAAATGACATGTACTGCTCAGTTCAGTTCAGACCTGTGATTATCACACAGAAACTGTTCAGTTACAGCTCAGTACCTACATGTATGGTGGGACTTTCCACGCAGTACCGTTCAGTAGTGTGCAGCTCAGTAGATGTCTTTGAAAAATTGCCCGTGTATGTGACATAGCACTGGGTGTGTTTCGTGACTGTGCCACAACTTGCGCAAATGGATATTTTGGATACTGCCCAGCTACCTTAATGTTGCTACATTCTCAAATGAAGTCTCAGAAGATAGAAATTTTGTGGTCATTTCTCCTCTGAAAGACACATTGTGTGACTGGACACATTCTCATCACATGATTTTTTCAATGCGTTTGCTCAATCACATAATCTGGCGCCCTTCACGATGTTTTGAAGGCAAAAAGAATATAGTTCACCTGTAAAAAAATTCTGTGCCACATATAAAAATTGAACTTGCAACAGGAGCGAGTTTTTAACGGACCTGAACTATCAGCCATTTCTAATATCAGTTGATTAAACATAAATAGAGCTAGACAGAAAATAGCAGGTCATTTTGTGAAGATCATCACTTTTTCCTTCAACATGTGATCAAATGATCCGGATCAAGCGACTGGGCATACATCACAAGAAGCAGACCACAAATAGTGATATTGCACTGGATCATACATATATATATATATCCTGTTGTTTTTCAGATAGAGAGGATTTCTGAAAATACATTAAATGAAGGAAGAAAATATCATGAGCTTATCGACAACATCATTACCATGGGAGCAATACTTCACGTCACTACCACAGACAATATACACAGTAGGAATATGATTACCATGACGATACCAATGCCACCTGGTGGGAAAAAGGGCAAATTCCACTTGTTATCAGTGAGGGGAGATAACTCCTGTATCCCATGTAGCAGTGGTTACCAAGTGAAGAACAGTTACTTGACCTCACAGACCTGGAATCTATTGGGGTGAGTGCAGTGAATACACATTCCACTATAGTCTTTTTTCTGCCATCAGATGTCTCTCATAGAGGCTCATTATCATTGTTAATTGATTAGATTGATATTGGGGGGGGGGGAGGGGGGGGTGAGGGAGTGAAGAAAGCAGCAGGAAGGAGAGTGGACAATGCTGATTGGCTGAGAGCCAGGAGCCCAACAGCTATATGCCACGATTTCAACCCTAGTGCAATCAGAGGGTAAATCTGACAGTTGGAGATACAATCTGATGCCATGAGACTGCTTTTCTGTTGGCTGTCAGACACACTGTAAGACCATGCAGCATATACTCTTACTTATGAACCATGTATATCAGTCAAAAATGCTTCACTTAGTCAAGAAAATTCTCTCAAATAACACCTTTTTATGTTTCACTTATAAAAATGCTGAAAAGTAGGACAAATTCTGACAATTATAAGATTTATTACCTCATGAGATATGTAACTTGAATTTGTGGCGTGAGGCATAATATCAGAGGTTCAAATGTTTGAAAATAATCACATAATATCAGAGGTTGAACGGGTTAAAAACAATCACATAATATCAGAGGTTGAAAAGGTTAAAAACAATCACCAGGTGACAGGTAAGAATGATTTCTACTGGTCTCCTCCCAACATGCTGATGATACAAAAGCATAGTATTGCTCTAATGTTTTGTAATGTTGCATATATAAATATGCACAAAAAAAAAATCTTCCAGAACATGGCGGCCTGATTATTTTCATTTGTGTCTGATTAATAATGCATTAATTAATCTGTTGGCAGTTTTCTGCATGCAGTTTGAAGGTAATTGAGGCAAAATATTTTTGGCTTCCTCTCGCTTGAGACAGGTAACTTGAATAGTGCTCTGTATCTATATCTATGCAGGTTGTGCAGTGGATACCACTAATCACTCGTTTGGTTGAAAATCCATCCACTCAACAAACATACAAACTTCAGGTTCAAGCGATTTTCCTTCCTTTGTGATGTTTGGACAATTTTAAAGTAGGAGTTTTAGAGATTCATTTTGGGATGACAATGTTAAACCTATGCAAAAGGTTTACACAAAAGCATTTTGCATAACAGAGTGATCTCAGCTGATGGTTGAGCAATTTGTCAATGCTGGCTTGCAGTGTAGTGTCCTAAATGAAACCATGACAGGCTCCCTGCATTTCTATTGACATAAAAATATTACAATACTTTATATTGGCAAAGCATTGAGCAGATGATGAAATTCTGTTCCCTTGTTATATTTGATTCATTTCTATCATTGCCACTAAAACACAGTGATGTCAAGTTCTGATATCTGCTGTAATACCACTATTTCACTTTTCTATCTTTGTCAGTAAAGTGGCGGTCTACACCAGATCTAAGTGTAAATACAAGGCCTGCAAGTCTGTCGAACAGCTTCTGCAGTTCCATTATATCTGATGTCGAACAACGACTGCTGTCCAGGGCCACACAGGACTTCATCAAGTACGTGGTGAAAAGAAACTTTGAGGTGTTCTCTCAGCTGTGAAGTTCAACTTGGGAGTAGGTTTTTCCAAGTAATGAAGCGAAATGAAGAATCAGGAGACATGTGTACAAAACTATCACCAGTAGAAAATGTACATTGTAAAACTGTATTGTGAATTTGGAGAGCCTAACCATACATGAGCAGTGTGACTAACGTCACAGGACCTACGAAGTAGGGTTTGATATGATTGAACTATTCTACCCAAAGAAAATAAATTAAGACCCTTCAAACATACCGTCAATGCCAGATGTTGAGTTTTATACAGCTGTAGATCAGGGCTCTGGGTGCATATATCATGTTTCCATACACGTGATGCACGCAACAGCAAAAACAAAACCTCCTTGAACAACCTATCTTTGTACAGGTACATGTAACTCAGAAAATACAATTCTCTCTCAAAAGAAAACAATTCGCGCCAGGAAGGCCTTTATTTATTAAGCTAATTTTGTTATGTAGGGGCCTACTTAGATTCAATAATTTTCATGAAATTTCTTTGATTATATCTTAATTGCAACCATGTTTGTTCCTCAAACCTGACATGCTTGAGCTATGTACATGTATAACACACTTTCATTTGAGAGTCCAGACATTCCACCATTCATGTGAACAAATTGTACTCAACATGGAATAATCACATTCACACTACCAAATAGTTCACCAGCTGTTAGGTTTGAGACCCATTTCTACAGTATCAGTACTGTGTTACTATCTGTAGCAGTTGAAACCCAGTAAAACTTAAACAATTAAAACCAGTAAAGAAATTTGTCTGTTGAATAACAGAAAATATGGTATGGAGATTTGAATGAGTAAACTACTAAACAGCTTACATGATACCAACAAAATGTCCCAACACAAGCTGATAAATTCCTTGGGTGGCTTGCAGGATGGCTTTGTTTCACCATCAGTAAACTTTTATCATTGTTGCTCACAGACTAATCTAAAGGATGATACCACATCTTTCTTTGTTCTACTGGGTTATTGCACCAGGCTGACTTAATTGGTTGATGTAGGATATTTCACAACCAGTGGGCAATTTGACCTGAATTTGAAGCCTGATGTGGTCTGTGATGAAATGTTTGGATGTGAAATAGGATACACATTAAAGGCCACAGTTTACATATATCTATAACAATATACTGAATTGTGTGTATTGAGGATGGCAAGTTGGTAATAGCAGTGTAGATAAATGCACTAACAAATGATGGAAAATTAGCATTTCCTATTTCATACAAAGATTGTTCTACTGGGTTATTGCACCAGGCTGACTTAATTGGTTGATGTAGGATATTTCACAACCAGTGGGCAATTTGACCGGAATTTGAAGCCTGATGTGGTCTGTGATGAAATGTTTGGATGTGAAATAGGATACACGTTAAAGGCCACAGTTTACATATATCTATAACAATATACTGAATTGTGTGTATTGAGGATGGCAAGTTGGTAATAGCAGTGTAGATAAATGCACTAGCAAATGATGGAAAATTAGCATTTCCTATTTCATACAGGCTTGCCTGCTATAGATGATGGCTAAATCGTGTGATAAGCTGGGAAAACCCCCAAAATCCAGTTATATCAAAACTATAGAGACTATAGATGCTGTCCAGACCGGGGAACAAAATAGGTCGATGACAATTTCCGGAAGACAAATAACACTTTGTTATGGTGGTTGTGCAATAGTGATAGTGCTATAGCCCGGACGTCTTTAATGCGCGGATGTCGGATAGCACAGTGGTAAATTTAACAGACCTATGACAGAAGGTAAATGTACGTTTTCATTACTATGCTTATTGCATCAGCTTGGGACCTTCGTCTATTAGACTAAATTCACTCATTTATCCATTGGTTAAATGGGCCCAGTTTACACAAAGTCTTGACCGGGCTCAAAGTCGCTTAACTTCGCTGATTTTACCAGAACCGGTGTGTCGTGATATGCCGTATCAGGGAACCTTCAAAAGCCACAGTGAAACATACAGCCAAGGGTTCCCGATGGGCATGACAGTGCACTCACTGAGCCATCAATAAATAATGAAAGCATCCAAGGCTGCTAAAAAACAGGGAAGGAATTGGTCCTGTTCAATATATTTCTGATGTGTCTCTCGTTGCATACGTGATGTGAATTTGTGAAGCTTAGCTCTAATTATTGAAGAGACTTCATCAATACTGTAAAGAAAGTCTAGGCAAATGAGAGTTGCATATGTGGTACCAGTGGACGATGGAAACAATTTTGTTGAGGCGTTCAACTGTTATCACAATTGTTTGACAACCCAATGAAATTACCTTTCCCCGATAAAGAACACAACACCGAAGATTAAAAATTGTATATTATCTGAACTAAACAAGATAACATTTTGGTAGTAACCCTACAATATTGCAGAGGTCGGTGTCCGCATCATAGTGAACGTTGTTGCCCAGGAAGCAGATCAGCTTTCATTCATGGTTTATGTATTCATGCACACAGCAACCTGCAGCCAAAGCTCAATGACATTGTTATTGTAGACATGTACAAGAATGAAGTCACTGAATCTGATCATTCATATTCATAATTTATTTGTGTGGCAATTGACAACCAGAAAATAATATAAGTAACCTATAGGTCTTCTTCAAGATTACACGTATGCCTACCGGTACATCGAATAATTATTTTAAAATCCATTCAGCAATTGCACACAGAAAAAATACCCTTACGTTACTAAAAAATTCAATCACAGACACAGAAAACCATTATTAACATCAAAAAATAAATTTACCTCCACTGCCTGGCCCACACGGAAAATTATTTTGTCAACTTCAACAGGTCAGAGCAAAGCACTAAGTGGGGTATATATCCAATCTAATTAAAATTAAGTCCTAACGGCTTCCCCATTTGGATATGTCGCTGTTAGGATCTAACCGGCTTGCAGTAAGGCGCGTGTTGACCGATCCCGAGAGGTTTTCATAGTGCTTTGAAGGAAACGTAATGACAAGTGCTTTCTGGTTGGCTCAGCCGAAGCACACGCCAAGCTGTGGGGGAATCTTCTGATGTTGCCGCCCACCCGCCAGGTTGGCTCCATAATGCGGGGTAGAATTATGGACTCGTCCTTGACGTAACCTTGAGTCCATGAACCTATCCCCCTGCCCGACTCAAGTAAAGTAGTTAAAATGCGGTTGTGATGTCATAAGACTATTAAATATTCATGAGCTGGGCGCTCCGAACACAAAATTCAATTGAAATCAGTAAGATCCTACATAGCGACATATACGATTGGGGAGCATTGATAGGATATTAATTTATTAAGATTGGGTATATATCCCACCTAACATATTAAATCAAAGTTTGGATATTGAAATATATCCTAATTGGGATATTTTCACCGATTTTCATACTAAACGGCAATGTCGGATTTCGGCATCAAAACTACCAAAAACAAGATAGAATCTACTTCACAAAACTGACAATACGATTGTATAATTTTGCTGACCTTTTCTCGTCGACATTATTATCTGTGCAATTGCAATGGGTCGTACTATTACCCAGCCGTTGCCCAGCCGCTGCCCAGCCGATTCCCAGCCGATTACCCAGCCGTGACGGCCGTGCCCAGCCGACATATATTCGTTATTTACGGCATTATTCTGAGGAATTACAACTATTAATGCATTCTGTTATAATATTTATACAATTCTGCTTTTATCTAGTATATTTTCAGGTAAATATCGCGTCCCGAGTGGCCCGTATTCGTCGATTCATTCTACCACGCATAAAACTTCGAGAATCAAAGATGGCGGCAGAATTTCAGCATGGGGTGAATGTAAAAACTGACCAATATATAGACGATCCACGCTTTGATATCTTCGCGCAGTCTGGCCTGAAGATCCAGGAAATGTGGTCGAGAATTGGAGAACGGGTGAAAGACTATTCGGTAAGAAAACAGATTGACGTTACATAAATTGATTACGTTTTTATAATTTTTATTGAAGACGTTAATTTAGAAAAAAGGCTAGATAATTACAACAATATATAAAAACTGGGTCCTTAAAATTTTCAATAACATATATAGAAAACTTGATCATTACTGTTTTCAACAATTTATATGGTGAATGTTAAAACAAATTCATTTTCGTATTTCAGGTTATAGCCTTCCATATAGACCATTTTATCAGTCTAACTTATCATTTTATACCATTAAAATTACTGGACCACGAGAGTGGAACAATTTGCCGCCTCCACTCAAATGCATCGAATCTGCTTCTCTTTTCCGATCGAAAATTACTACATTTCTTCTTCAAGACTGACCTATTTTCACAGTGCAATTATTTCAGATATATTCACCATATCAATCTATAGTTTTTTTCTCTTTCCAATGCCATGTATTATTTGTTATCTATGTATAGAATTTTGGGATAGAACAAGCCCTCTGGGGTTTTATTCCCGCCAATTAGTTTATTGTATCCTACAGCATTTACTAGTTTCCCTTTAATTATCGATATTCATTGGAGTGTATAATATATCAATATTACTTTATTTGGTGAATAAACATCAATCAATCAAATCAATCATATTGGAGCTAACGACCTTGGCGACAACACCTGCGAGACGGTACTTGGGAACTACCAGACATTGGTCGAAAATGTCTGGAAACAAAATCCTAGGTGAGTTATTATTTGCACGCGACGCGATATTTACCTGAAAATATACTAGATAAAAGCAGAATTGTATAAATATTATAACAGAATGCATTAATAGTTGTAATATTCCTCAGAATAATGCCGTAAATAACGAATATATGTCGGCTGGGCACGGCCTTCACGGCTGGGTAATCGGCTGGGAATCGGCTGGGCAGCGGCTGGGCAACGGCTGGGTAATAGTACGACCCAATTGCAATTACGTGCAATACTTTTTGATGCTGTTGTTGCAGTATACTTCCCATCAATAACCACTGTTGTATGTCTTTAAACGAACAGAAGAACTACTAGCACAATATGCCAGCTTGAACATATGGAAGTATGAAAAAAATATTCAAATTGCGATATTTTATCCCAATTGGGATATATATCCCAGTTAGTCCTTTTCCCTGACCTGTTCAACGAGCTGTCATTACGGATATGGTAAGAATCAAGAACATTACTTTTGCTGGATGACAAATGATGCAGGACGATAAGATCAGTCAATTTGAAAATTGCAGTAAAAAGGATGCTTTCGCTTGATGAAATAAATCAAGTTTTCCTTGCAAGAAATGTTTTCAAACTTAGCACACAAAACGGCGGCTTTCAGTCATGCCATGTGCATGCTTTCAGTCACGCAGTAGCGCGGAAACTTGCAACATTCATTTATTTGATAATATTAACACGTGTGCGCCGGGAAACAAGTAATGAATTCAGTGACGGGTATAAAACGTTTTACACACCTCGATCTGTCCGAATGTCACACTCGCACAGTGTCAAAACTCTCCAGTCGACTGATGGAACGAAAACGAAACTGCCTCCTCGTCTCTCCTTTTCAAACTCTCTCACCGGGACTGCACTATAATTTTGGCAGTGCGGTTCAGCCGATCTTAAAACATGACGTCTTTTCGTAAATTCGGTGTATTTCATTGGCTATCAGAACCGAAGATGAAGTGGGCATATTCCGTGACTACGACCTGTGCCATATTGATCAGTTTACAGACAAAACACAATCTTTCGAAGAAAATCTCTCAAGATATCAGCAGAAGTGTTGTCCAGGAAACGCATTCGACATATTCTTCAATATCTGCACCTAGAAACGGCTCGTCGTGAGATTAATTCAGAGAAATTATTCGAAACTAGGTCGAACTACTTCATAGCGCATTCAATAAACGGAGTGACGCGGAACTTTCAGTCATTCTCTCATTTTGCGCAGGGGTGTTGTAATGAAAACCATACCGCTTGGATAGATCGCACCTCTGAAATTACCCATAAGCCAGTTCACCTAGCATGGCAAGAAACAGGGAATTTCCCCTGTTTAATTAAAAAAATAATTATAAATCAAATTTTCATCAGAATTCGGTCAGCTCAGAACTTGCTGGTAACGATGCCCTAATGCACATTCGTGCCAAAAATCAAGGTTCTAATGTCAACGGTTCTCCTTATTTTGCCGACGAAAGGATTCGGATGGACTGACTGACTGACTCACTCATTACCGGACAATTTGCGATTTGTAGCCTACTTCGTAGGAATAATGCGTAATCCCTCAACATATTGCAATAACCATATCTGACCTTGAAAAAAATAGGTCAAGGTCAGTCAAATTGGAAAAGTTTCTTGCCATTCGCCAGTTGCATATGTATTATGAATTTGGAGCCTAGATATAATCCTCCAAAATATGTCACCAGTAATAGATTTTGACCTTGAGAAAATAGGTCACAGCCAGTAATCTTCAATAGGCTTCAGCTTCATTTCCAGTTGTTACACGAATTTGGAAAGCCTAGCAATAACCAGTCATGAGATACTGTGTTAACAAGAAAGATGGACAGAAGGATGAACAACACAAACAAGCACCTCAGCCAAGAATCAGAATAAAGAAATCATTACAGTATCTCTGAAACATTATCAGAATTATTTCTCTCACCATTATAGAAGAGGAAGGGAATGTCAAAAGGTGGGATGGCCTTGTTCTTTGGTATTCCTGGACTAAACAGTTGACAGCTCAGCACATACTCCTGACCATCCTTCCCTGGAGAGTTCTCTTGGATGTATAAATTCTGGAATAAAAGTAGTACACACGCTGTACATATCTCTTCTGACTCTTTCTTCATCAGGTGATAAAACCATCCATACTGGTGCCTTGATCTATGACCACAATGAGCCACAGATCACGTTTGGCACAACGGTTCTCATCAGATCACGAAAAATTAAGCCAGTCGTGTCAATACCTGGTGACTGGGTGCTAGGTGGGAGGGGTATCACAAGTACAGTACAAGGCAGAAATAACTTGATCCTAAACGCGAGTTAAAAAAATCATTTTCGCGACTATAATTTATTAATCTCAATCAGAAAATGCGCCTCAATCGTGCAAAAACAAAAGCATAATCATGACTGAGACGCATCGACCGTTCGCCGTAACTGTAATGATACTGCATGACGCGATCAGAACAAGTCGCGTGTTGTAAATAAACGAGTCCCTTTGCTACGTGCCGATAGTCTCGTTTGTCAGCCTTGTATGCTCGGATAAATGCATGCGGGAGGATTTTGCTATGGACCTTCTTTTTTTGAAGCAATATATTTGCATGTAGCCCATACTTTAATTAATGTCCTTCAAAATATCTGCCCGTTTGTGTCTAAAATAAAACCAGACCAGGCGAGAAAATAAAACAAACAAAAAAACGCTGATTTCGGCAACATTACCTTGCATCGATGTCCCAGCCAAACTATAGTTTCCACAAGAAATCTCATCATGATTCGCCCAATTCAAGCGAACGATCGTGCTTAAATACCAGTATATCATCCCTGTGGGTTTTAATCCGACATATAAATCCGAGACGATCGTGCTAAAATACCAGTACATCATCCCTGTGGGTTTTAATCCGACATATAAATCCGAGAAACCCTTTATTTCCATTGTAAATCCAACAGTCGGCTCGCTGAAGTTTCCAGCGGAGCCATTTTCTATGCGATAAATTCACTCGGCACTGAAGACCGACATACAGACAGACAGCCGGCCAATCGCTGCGATTGTCTCACAGCCTTTCCTACGATGACCTCATTCTCAACTAATCATCTTCGCGGTATTAACCAGCTCAGTTGACCTTGTTTTATCGAACGAATATTCATGACAAGGACATGTCTATTCAATCAAATTCTTCGTTATTTCTTTGTTATTTGTTAAATCACTCATCATAGGTCGAAAGTGGGAGAAATGACCTTTGAAATGAGGCCAATATCTCCCACATTCTACCGCGAGAAATGAAATTTCGATGGCGTTGAAAATAGTCCAAAAAACCGGCAAATTCTTTGCTGATTTTCTCAATTTCCATCACAATGAAGGTACATCTTCAATAAAATAAACTTCTCATACGTTTATGGTATGATTCTTAATAAAATTTGAACGTATATTGCCGATTATTTCCTTATTCAATGGTGTGGACTATCAATGAGCTTTCACTCGACGAACATTTTACTGTGAGGGGAATTTCTTACGTGGTGGTCAATCTTGGCTTGTTCGGCCAACAAGACTCCATCTGCCGCGATCAATAAAGTAATCCCTTTTGAAATATGCCTCTGGATCGCGCTAAAACCCGAGGCGATCGCGTCGACGGCTACATCGGCCGCTTTTACACTCTGACGCGTTTACAGAAAACAGTCGGGTCGAAAGTGCGTGTTCCGAAATTTATAGTCGCGACTCCTTCAACAAACTAGCGCGGGTAAGTCTCGATTACTTCGCGTTCTACTCGCGTTTAGCATCAAGTTTTTTCTGCCTTGTACTGTAGCATGTCAGGAATGGTTGGAGTAGTAAATGGGAGTTCCTGTTGGACTTTTATGTGCCTTACCTGAAGAGAAGCTTTCCCATTAAGGAAGGCGATATCCAGTTTCCTGTTGCCGCCGACAAAGACTGGTATTTCGGAGGTGTTATTCGTACTGGTGATCTCCACCACAAGTTTACCACTGAGCTCTGTACCACATACATTCTCATGATCGTCCTGAGTAACAAATATAACCATAATTGTGATTGGCCAGTAGAGATATAACCATGATTGTGATTGGCCAGTAACAGATGTAACCATAATTGTGATTGGCCAGTAACAAATATAACCATAATTGTGATTGACCAGTAACAGATGTAACCATAGTTGTGATTGGCCAGTAACAAATATAACCATAATTGTGATTGGCCAGTAACAGATAGGACCATAATTGTGAATGGCAAGCAGCAGATATAACCATAATTGTGATTGGTCAGATGATCTTTCCAAGCCAATGAAAAAACAGGATTTTCTGTTTGAAAATTTGAATTGACCAATCAAACTGGGAAATATCCCTTGATGTATAGGAGATGCTATGAGAATACAATGACAGACAATGATGATCCCAGAAGCAATGAAAGTACTCAAGAGTACTATTGTCTGGAACAGTAATGGATGTGCAATATCGATTCGTTGCTTCACAATAGTGTACATCTATTTCGATTTTCGGGAGTTTCTGAATTGTCACCGTAAGAGTTATTTGCCCCTGCCCGCTAGTGGGCACTCGAGTCAGGGAAAACAATATATGTACTCAATAACATGAAAAGAGATAGGGTGCAATAAGCCTTTTCGCGGTTACAAGAATCGGGAGTGATCTAGAGTTCGCTGTGTAAAATGAGTTACCTGTATCTCTTTATTCAGCATTACAAAGGCATGAAAACAAATACAGTTTGCCATACACTGTTTACATCTGGACATCACAGAGAATATTTGAGCTCCTTGATGAAAGCTACCATGAACAATCTTTGTGCTGCTAATTATATGGGCAGGAGGCCCAGGATTTGTTTCCACGTCATTTGCCATTGTTATGAGAGCCGGCAAATAATACCTACATACAAACAATTGCATAATCCATAAACTGGCAAAATAAGAACAGTTAGACCTGAAAGCTTCATCCTCACTATAAAACCTGTAGTTTACTGTGACCTTTGAAATCCAGTGATGTAAAAAAGCATACACAATCGGAAGCATGAGTGCTGCTAGCTTTACCTGATTGCCTCGTAATCGTATGCAATGGATACCAATTGGTTGGCTGTACTGGTCAATAGAAATTCCCATCGTTCTTAGAAATTTAATTTACACGTGCCTTACAAGTTAAATTTTGAACTTTTGAGCGTGTTTTCAGCTCCAAATGTGCTCCACTCCAAAGTGTGCTCAACTCCCAGTGTGCTCAACTCCAAGTGTACGCTCAACTCGATCGTACAAACCAGACCTATTAAATTCGGGACAAATTCACAATCACGATTTAGCGAATTGGCACGGACAATTGACAAATAGGCCAAAATACTAATCTAAGTTGGCCAACTTCGTGTTATAAGAATTCATTATTTAATTGCCAAATTATGCGACAAATATTTTCTCATTACCAGCACTGAAATGTAAATGTTGTTGTTGCTGAGAAAGGAATTCTGACGGAACGTTTTCCTTCAGCTCAAGTTGGGCTGTAAACAACACAAACAATGATTCAGTTCAAGGACGTAAATACAGTATGGTCTGGTACTTGCCAATGAATCAAACCAAGTTTTTTCCCCACATCGACGGTTGTCCACTTCACACGTCTGCTTATCACGGGCAATGCGGACATTAAAATCCCGCCAGAAAGAAACCACGAGGTGCTGTGGAAACCCTTGTTACCATGTGCATAGTTCAAACATAGTCCACTAATTCACGAGCAGTGTGAACAAAACAAGGTAAAAGATACGACTGGCGATACCGTTAAAATACAGGCCTTCGCCTAATTCATCTAAATGTACAAACGTTTTTGGTTGGTTTTATCACTTCGGAGTTAAAAAATGTGAACCTGCGGATTTTCTTTCCTTTGACCGCATCACTCGTTGGCTGGCCTAATCACACTCATAAGCTGGCCAGATGGCTCTGCGCAGTTATTGGGTCAGGGGTCAGCCGGATATAGTGCGTGTACCAGTTTTGGCAAGCAGCCAAATTTGCTGTACGGCAGCAGAGTCTGGGAATAGGGCTTCGCCCTGTTCCAGACAAAAATTGTGAAAGTTTGAGCTTGGCGGTAGCACAAATTTTCCAGAATAATTACTCTTGAATAAGTAAACTAAGGCTGTATTCTCTGCTGATACGACAGAGGTTAACTTTCACAGGATTTCCTTTCACTCCCATAAGCATGTCATTTAGCTACTCAAATCGGGTCACACACTACCCATTAGTAGAGAGAAACTTTCTTTCGAAAATCAGGGCTTGTGTTTTGAGGTGAGTGATTGTATCCTTTAACCTTAATCACTCGCCTCAAAACACAAGCCCTGGAAAATATTCCCATATTATGAAATTTTTAATGTGAAGGCTGAGAAATTATTAGCAGAATGAAAAAAATCATAGAAGGATTTTTAAATTATTAACTTGTCTTTGTTATCCTTCAATGCATCCTTCTCAATGTAAGTCATTTTTCTCCCTGTGGATCCTGCTGTGTCCTGAGGGCTGTTCCAGAAAAAGTACATCACATGGAGGAAGATTATGTAGTTCTATGGTATATGTGTGGTGGGTGGTAAACAGTCAATTAATATAGGGAGATAGGATAAATGATATATGGATGGTTGGGGTCAGAACAAGTTGTCTTCCCCCCACCCCATGTACTTCCCCCCACCCCATGTACTTCCCCCCACCCCATGTACTTTTTTTCTGTGACAGCCCTAACTACGGACTTCTAAATTTTACAAAGAATGCCTTACCCTGAGTTCCAGAACAAGATGGCGGATGATGCACCTGCTGGAATTATTACGAGCATTAGATAGGATGGGTGTACCAGGATTGTCCAGGGATACTAGTTTGGTAGGAGCACAGGGCAATATATCTATGGCTATCTGAAAGCATACAAAAACAACACATCTAAAATGAGGATATGCTGGAAGCTGACAGGAAAATGGAAAAGCGAGTATTTTAGGCTATTCTACCTGAAACATGGTACCACAGAAATTGGCCTCACCAAGAATCTGTGACAGCTAGACAAATTAGTCCTTCATATACGAGTCATAAAATAGTCCACAGACAAAAATAACCCGTTTTTTCCCAAGAAATACAAAATTTGTTGAGTTGAAGCAGATAAAACAAAACACTCTCCCTTGCAGGATTTGTTATCGAAAACTGGACAATCTTCTCGAGATCGTGGTTATTTATACTTTCTATTTAAGCGTACTTTCTATTTGAGCATACTTTCTATTTGAGCAAACTTTCTATTTGAGCATACTTACCACCTTACTGTAGAGCTCATGTTTGCCATCATAGTAAACGAACAGGATGTTGTGTTTGCCCGCCACTTCTGGTAAACTTCTGCCTCTGGTGAAGAAAGAGAAAATGTTATTAAAATATCAACAAACTTTGTCAATTTCAAAACAACAAAATCTGAACTCGGATTCTGATTCTTATAATTTTACTGTTTCTTCGTCTCGGACATTTGCATTCATCTTCATGTAGCAATTTCTCATTCTGTACACCTTTTGAGACTGGATTGGTTAAACTTGTTGGATATCTGATGAAGTCCATTCTCCCATCCTCATCATTGTTAACCTCCACAGTCATTGTGGTTGATTGTCCCTACACTCATATATCAGCTTGTGCCACTGCAGTCAAACCTGCTCTAATGACCACTATTATAAAGTGATCACCTGTCTTCAAGGACATCAGTATGTAACTCCCTGGTGGGTTCTTCATGTTAAAGTACCTTTTATTAAAAGACCACCTGTTCTGTTTCCCTGGGGTGGTCTCTTAAGGCAGGTTTGACTGTACATCCCTACAGGTTAGCTTGCTATTATGAACATCCTCTATTATGGCCGTTTCATTTGCTTGCACATACACAATTCACAGAATTCCACAAAATTTTACTGGTTTGAAGAGATGATAACTACAGATCACTTTGGAAAATTTCAACCTTGTAGGATCAAAGAAAATTTATCATTACTTTTTCATGTCAAATTCTGTCAGGGGATTTCAGATTAAAGTCCTTGGAATAAAATGAAAAATGCTTAAGTTACCTTTCAGGCGCGGCGGAGCCGGGGGGGGGGCCAGCGGGGGCCCGGCCCCCCCAATATGAAAAGAGAGGGGGCCAAGGACCACTTTGGCCCCCCCCCCCAATGATTTTAACTGACATGCCTTGAAATGGGTCAGATATGTGAAGAAAACCGTCTGAAACTCCAAAATTCTCCCCCCGATCACATCTACACAAGCTCCAAGTATTGACCGTGTTTACATTTGAAACACTGGAATATGCGATCATGTCTCAACTTCTCCATGAAGTTCGTTCTGTCTAATCAACGAACAGCACAATGTCCATCAATAGTTTGTGTTTATAAAGCTCTCCACCTATTTCGCCAACAAATAACCTTTACTAAGTACCGGACACTGCAGTCTCCAGGCATAAAAGTATCTACGCCTTGCGGAAAATAAAACAAAACACAGGAAGGAAGCAATCAGAGATTGCTCAATTGTATGCCCCCTTTCCGCTTTAATCCGACACTGCCCCGCCATTGTTCTGTTGTTTATTGGTTGGTGGAGGCCTAATTTGGATAATTATAAAAATTCTGTTTCTGTCACTTTTTTTGCCATGCCTCACATAATACATATTCCAAGTATCAGCCAACAAGTGATAATACGATGTTTCGATGCAAGATGGTCGCCAGGGCTTTTGCCAAATCCGAAAATGTGACCTGGTTATGAGACCTACATTCCTTGGGAGTATATTGTGGTGAAATTATGAAGCGATCAGTGAACTTTGAATTTTGCACCCAATTCACTCTTTTTGGGGCAACTTCATACCTTAACTTCAGGACCTACGTATGTTGTCTGCTTTGGAATGTAGGATAACATATAATATAGCCATTTTTCTGGTCCAAATCGGTTATGGACTGAAATCCAGCCTGGACAAATGAATATATCCCATTCACTTTAGTTTTGATAAACGAAGGGCCATAACTCTTGAAAATATAACCGAAAGCAGAGAAACTTCACGCTGCACACCAATGGGTCACTGACCACATATCATGCAAATTTCATACTTGTCCATACAATATTAACCGAGATCCAGCCCTACAAGTCCCAATTCACACAAATTTGAAGAAAACAGGGCCATAGCTGTTGAAAATATATGCGAAATGTGGAGAAACTTCACGCTGCACAACTACAGGGCACTGACCACATATCCTGCAAATTTCATAATTGTCCATACAATATTAACCGAGATCCAGCCCCGACAAGTCCCAATTCACACAAATTTGAAGAAAAAAGGGCCATAACTCTTGAAAATATATGCGAAACGCGGAGAAACTTCACGCTGCACAACTACAGGGCACTGACAACATATCCTGCAAATTTCATAATTGTCCATACAATATTAACTGAGATTCAGCCCTGACAAGTCCCAATTCACGAAGAATTCAGGAACAAAGGGCCATAACTCTTGAAAATATAAGCGAAACGTGAAGAAACTTTACGCTGCACAACTGTGGGGCACTGATCACATATCATGCAAATTTCATACTTGTCCATACAATATTAACCAAGATCCAGCACTCACAGAGATTTCAGAAAAAGGGCCATAACTCTTGAAAATTATACCGGAACTCGGAAAAAACTCAACGCTGCACATCTACGAGGCACTAGCCACATTCCATGCAAGTTTCAATCCTGTCCATAAAATATTAACCGAGATATTGCTCGGACAAGAAATTCGGAGGGACAGACGGACGGACGGACAAAGCGATCGCTATATGCCCCCCCTCTAGTTAGAGGGGGAGCATAATAATTGTGTGAAGATGGCCTCCTTGTTGTGTGTATACCAGTATGCCAGAACACTATACCCTTATTCGTTGAATATTTACAATGGTCTAAAGTTGTGTTCACACTGTAACTTTTCACTTGGATGGGTGGGTATAGTTGACAAATATCATCGGCGAATTATTTTCGAAGCAACGTGGGGGAAATTTCATTGAAGTACGCCGATTTGATTTTTTTTTATAGCTTTTATGAGTCGGTTTTATTGCGAGATATGCTATCCTTTTCAAAGTTCACAGAAGCGCCAAAGTGCGTTAAATCAAGTCTAAAATTCTCAAATTTTCCGGGGGAGAAACCCCCCCGTCTGACGGAAGGGGACACCCCCTCCCTGTCCCACCCCCGTCTGACCCCCCAAATATTCAAGTCGCTCCGCCGCGCCTGCCTTTTATTAATCACACCAGTTCTCGTCTAGAATTCTATCATGTATTGTTGTTGATTTGAATAATTTTGCTGATACAAGGCACTCTAGTCTACCACTACAATACAAATGCATGTATGTACCAATACTCAAAGACACTGTTGAGGTGCCTAAAGTAGGTCAAGTTTTCTTTCACAAAAATCTTCTCAAAACTGTCAGAAATATGGTCAGTGGACTAAGTAATGTATGAATAATATACACAAGGTCAATTCACAATTTTCGTGCAAAATCAATCTATTTCGCAAAACGACCATAATAAAAATGTTGCTCACTCTTGGATCCCCTAAATATTGGGTTTTTCATTTGGGACACAGGCCCGACCTGAATGAGCTTTGGACATGAAAAGGACACCAAAGCTGCTTCCGGAGTAGCAGATTTCCCACTCAGAGTTCCATTTCAAAATACTATCTATTTCTTAGGAAAAGCTAAAAAAAAAAAAAAAAAAAAAAAAAAAATATCAAGCTGACCCATATTCTCCTTCTGCCACTGCTGATTCAAATCAACCCCATATTCATCTATTGCCCACTAGATGACCTATATCTGTATTATCTCATCATTTCAATGTAATGCCTGGTCCATATCGAATTTTGTAAACCAATCCTAAGCGGTTGATAGCTGGATATGTGACCGCATAAAAAAAATACAAAACTGATATCTGGGTTTGAATCGGCTAAACAATCCATGTACTGTGTGAGGCTGCCAGTCTGCAGCCACTGGTGATTAAACTTTACCACCTGGTTGATGAAGTACACCATCCCCTCCAGGGGACATTTGACACATTGCTAAATTCAGTTTGAACCAAAACTCTAGTTTGATACGAAACTCTCGACGAAGGCGATCCCTATTCATTTTGGTCACATTTCGGTTAACAGTATCCAAAATGCCAATTATAAAATCCAATAAAATTCATCCTTGATAATTTGACCTCCAAAGTGCCCGCTAGTGGTCAAGAGGCAAATATTCAGTAGTAAGAATCAGCAGGGAAACAAGAAGACTAAGGGCATAGTGACAAGTTGATACATGAGCATAGATTGTGTGTCACCACTACAGTAGTTCTAGTCAATTTTGGGAAACAGGAATGGAAAAAATGGCAGCCTATACATTCTGCATTTAGGCGACTTAAAGATAGACATTCCTTACTGTATAGGTGAACACATTATCTAAACGTCACCAGTAAGAAATCACTAATTCATACTTGAAGTAGAATATCCCTGTTGTATCATTCTTGGCCTTTGTATCTGCATGGCTGGAAACTGCCTGAAAAGGAAAGAAATAATTTAATTGATGAGTAATCAGTTATTTTATCTCTCTACCAATATTGTTGTAAATGATACGGTTTGTCATTGAAAACTTCACTGGTTCATGGTCACGGTCACTGGTTCATGGTCGGCTCATCTTAATTCTGACAAGGTCTTATCAAGTTACCAGAGCTGCATCTAGGAATTTTTTGCAGGTTCCGATCCCAAACTCCCAGTTCTCATTCGTAATGAGAGAGGGTCCAATTTTCGTTACGATTTCGGTGCAAATAGCCTGTGATCAATCACAAAATAATAATAATAATAATAAATATAGCCGCGAGCGGCAATGCAGGGGGCCAAGATACAGTCCTGTCTTGGCCTCCTTTAAAAAACACTTTTTCTTGGTCAGCAGCACGTGGGAAACACGATTCTGGCCTTTGTTTGCGCCCCAGATGGCTCCTTCATCGAAATCGAAATGTTAGTAGAATAAAATAGGTAGAGAAAACGGTCCCTGGAGTCCAGACAATGACTTGATGGGAGAAAGTTGAGCTTGGAAATTAGTCGCCCGGAGATAGCGCTTCTCACAGTCTGTTTTCGTTAAGTTTAGTTTCAGCCATAAGCTCAGACCTACTCAAATGTCCCGTTCTACCATACCTCTGAAACTAATAATGCGATCATGCTGAAATTTTGCTGTCATCATAGCCGTTATGCAACGAGTATGCATGCCAAACATCAGAATAATCCGACTCGTCGTTCGTGTAATATTACACAAAAGTACTTCTCAAATTAGGCGATTTTCGGCATTATTTGAAAATTTGACAATTTTGATTCTCCTATAGCGGCAAAACTATTGAAGCTACGTGAAAATGGCTGGCATACTTCCGAAAGGGCTACTCCTGGAGAATATAATGCAACAAACTGCAAGGCTGTATCCCCCACACTTCCAGAGTTATAGCCTGTACAAGATGTGTTCCGTTTCTGACAAAATTCAAAATGGCGGCCAAACCACGTGACCTAGAAGGAATTTTTTTACATATTCGTGATCGCCAAATGGTAATGCATATGTGTAGTCACTTTCCCCATCCAAATCCGTCATTTGAAAATCCGACAATTTTGATTGGTCAATGGCGGCCATCTTGTTTTACGGAACAAATTTTCAAATGCAAATCTGAGAGCCCCAGATCCATTGAGCATGTGTACCAAGTTTCGGGTCAATCGACCCAGTGGTTCCAGAGAAGAAGATCTTCGAAATCATACTTTTTTGGAAGGTAAATCCAAGATGGCCGCCGAAGCTTTTGGCCAATCAGCTTAATTGGGGGATATGCATTAGTTCCAATATGGGCCAATCACCATGTGAAGTTTCAGCGATATCGGCGTATCGGTGTTGACTGTACGAGTGACGTAAAATCTGGCGGAAAAATAATAATAATAATAATAATAATAATAATACCAATAACAAAAGGTGACCAGCCATACTGGCTTGGCCCCCTAATAAATGGATTTAGAGCTTCAAAAAACACTTTTTCTTGGTCAGCAGCACGTGGGAAACACGATTCTGGCCTTTGTTTGCGCCCCAGATGGCTCCTTCATCGAAATCGAAATGTTAGTAGAATAAAATAGGTAGAGAAAACGGTCCCTGGAGTCCAGACAATGACTTGATGGGAGAAAGTTGAGCTTGGAAATTAGTCGCCCGGAGATAGCGCTTCTCACAGTCTGTTTTCGTTAAGTTTAGTTTCAGCCATAAGCTCAGACCTACTCAAATGTCCCGTTCTACCATACCTCTGAAACTAATAATGCGATCATGCTGAAATTTTGCTGTCATCATAGCCGTTATGCAACGAGTATGCATGCCAAACATCAGAATAATCCGACTCGTCGTTCGTGTAATATTACACAAAAGTACTTCTCAAATTAGGCGATTTTCGGCATTATTTGAAAATTTGACAATTTTGATTCTCCTATAGCGGCAAAACTATTGAAGCTACGTGAAAATGGCTGGCATACTTCCGAAAGGGCTACTCCTGGAGAATATAATGCAACAAACTGCAAGGCTGTACCCCCTGTAGTTCCAGAGTTATAGCCTGTACAAGATGTGTTCCGTGTTTGACAAAATTCAAGATGGCGGCCAAACCACGTGACCTAGGAGCAAAATTTTTGCATATTCGTCATCGCCATATGGCAATGCATATATGTAGCCACTTTCCCCGTCCAAATCCGTCATTTGAAAATCCGACAATTTTGATTGGTCAATGGCGGCCATCTTGTTTTACGGAACAAATTTTTAAATGCAAATCTGAGAGCCCCAGATCCATTGAGCATGTGTACCAAGTTTCGAGTCAATCGACCCAGTGGTTCCAGAGAAGAAGATCTTTGAAATCATACTTTTTCGGAAGGTCAATCCAAGATGGCCGCCGAAGCTTTTGGCCAATCAGCTTAATTGGGGGATATGCATTAGTTCCAATATGGGCCAATCACCATGTGAAGTTTCAGCGATATCGGCGTATCGGTGTTGACTGTACGAGTGACGTAAAATCTGGCGGAAAAATAATAATAATAATAATAATAAATATAGCCGCGAGCGGCAATCCTCGGGTTGCAAGCACTCATCGCAACCAGTGAACCAACAGCATTAATTTTAGACCAGGAAGCTAACCTATTCGGCGAAACGTCATTTGCTTCGTTTTAGATCGAACATACACATTCAGTCAATTCACAAATTTGGGTACTTTTCGTCTGAGAATTGCGAGAAAACTATTGAAGCTACGTTGAAATGGTTGACATACTTCATAAAAAAAGCTGCTCCTGGAGAATATAAGGCAACAAACTGCAAGGCTGTAACCCCCGTAGTTCCAGAGTTTTAGCCTGTACAAGATATGTTCCGTTTCTGACAAAATTCAAAATGGCGGCTAAACCACGTGACTTAGGAGCATAATTTTTGCATATTCGTGATCGCCATATCTCAATGCATATATGTAGTCACTTTTCCCGTCCAAATCCGTTAATTGAAAATCCGATAATTTTGATTGGTCGATGGCGGCCATTTTGTTTTATGGAGCAAAATTTCAAATAGGATTTTGAGAGCTCCTCATCCATGGAACATGTGTACCAAGTGTCGAGTCAATCGACCCAGCGGTTCCAGAGGAGAAGATCTTGAAAGGTTTAAGGGAAAATCCAAGATGGCCGCCGAACCATCTGACCAATCGGCTTCTTCTTTTGATATGCACTAGATCCCACATTCCCCAATACATATGTGAAGTTTCGACTTCATCGATTGAACGGCGGCCGGGGTACAGTTGACACAAAATCCGGCGGACTCACACATTAGCAATAACAATAGGTTTGCACGCCTGTGGCTTGCAACCCTAATAATAATACCAATAACAAAAGGTGACCAGCCATACTGGCTTGGCCCCCTAATAATACCCCTAATAAATGGATTTAGAGCTTCAAAAAACACTTTTTCTTGGTCAGCAGCACGTGGGAAACACGATTCTGGCCTTTGTTTGCGCCCCAGATGGCTCCTTCATCGAAATCGAAATGTTAGTAGAATAAAATAGGTAGAGAAAACGGTCCCTGGAGTCCAGACAATGACTTGATGGGAGAAAGTTGAGCTTGGAAATTAGTCGCCCGGAGATAGCGCTTCTCACAGTCTGTTTTCGTTAAGTTTAGTTTCAGCCATAAGCTCAGACCTACTCAAATGTCCCGTTCTACCATACCTCTGAAACTAATAATGCGATCATGCTGAAATTTTGCTGTCATCATAGCCGTTATGCAACGAGTATGCATGCCAAACATCAGAATAATCCGACTCGTCGTTCGTGTAATATTACACAAAAGTACTTCTCAAATTAGGCGATTTTCGGCATTATTTGAAAATTTGACAATTTTGATTCTCCTATAGCGGCAAAACTATTGAAGCTACGTGAAAATGGCTGGCATACTTCCGAAAGGGCTACTCCTGGAGAATATAATGCAACAAACTGCAAGGCTGTATCCCCCACACTTCCAGAGTTATAGCCTGTACAAGATGTGTTCCGTTTCTGACAAAATTCAAAATGGCGGCCAAACCACGTGACCTAGAAGGATTTTTTTTACATATTCGTGATCGCCAAATGGTAATGCATATGTGTAGTCACTTTCCCCATCCAAATCCGTTATTTGAAAATTCGACAATTTTGATTGGTCAATGGCGGCCATCTTGTTTTACGGAACAAATTTTCAAATGCAAATCTGAGAGCCCCAGATCCATTGAGCATGTGTACCAAGTTTCGGGTCAATCGACCCAGTGGTTCCAGAGAAGAAGATCTTTGAAATCATACTTTTTTGGAAGGTAAATCCAAGATGGCCGCCGAAGCTTTTGGCCAATCAGCTTAATTGGGGGATATGCATTAGTTCCAATATGGGCCAATCACCATGTGAAGTTTCAGCGATATCGGCGTATCGGTGTTGACTGTACGAGTGACGTAAAATCTGGCGGAAAAATAATAATAATAAATATAGCCGCGAGCGGCAATCCTCGGGTTGCAAGCACATATCGCAGACAATGAACCAACAACAGTAGTTTTAGACCTGGAAGCCGATTTGGCAAAACGTTATTTATTCCTTTTAGACCTAACCTAGATAGTTACCACTGAAGAACAATCTGTCAATTCGCAAATTTGGGTGATTTACATCTGGGAATAGCAGGGATACTATTGAAGCTACGTTGAAATGCTTAACATACGTCCGAAAAGAGCTTCTCCTGGATAATATAAAGCAACAAACTGCAAGGCTGTACCACTTATAGTTCCAGAGTTATAGACCCTAAAAGATGTGTTCATTTTTTGACAAAATTCAAGATGGCGGCCAAACCACGTGACCCAGGAACAAAATTTTTGCACATTCGTAATCGTCATATCACAATGCATATATGTAGCCACTTTCCCCGTCCAAATCCGTTATTTGAAAAACCGACACTTTTGATTGGTCATTGGCGGCCATTTTGTTTTACGGAGCAAATTTTCAAATGGTAATCTGAGAGCCCCAGATCCATAGGTCATGTTTACCAAGTTTCGAGTCAATCGACCCAGCGGTTCCAGAGAAGAAGATCTTGAAAGATTTTAGGGTAAATCCAAGATGGCCGCCAAAGCATCTGACCAATCAGCTTCTTCTTTTGGTATTCATTAGATCTAATGGGTTCAACTACCACGAACTCACCAAATTCATCATCGTTGTGTCCCATAACTTACATATAGTCATTTCCGTTATCGAAATCCGTTACATTAAAAATCGGATAATTGACAAATTTGGGTGAAATACGATGGAGAATAGCGGGAAAACTATTGAAGATAGGTGAAAACTGTTGACATACTTCCGAAAGAGCGGCTCCTGGACAATATAATACAACAAACTACAAGGCTGTACCTATCGTAGTTCCAGATATATAGGCTCTACAAGATATGCTCCTTTTCTGACAAAATTCAAGATGGCGGCCAAACCACGTGACCGAGCACCAAAATGTTTGCATATTCGTGATCGCCATATCACAATGCATATATGTAGCCACTTTCCCCGTCCAAATCCGTCATTTGAAAAACCGACAATTTTGATTGGTCAATGGCGGCCATCTTGTTTTACGGAGCAAATTTTCAAATCGTATTCTGAGATCCCCAGATCCATAGATCATGTGTACCAAGTTTCGAGTCAATCAACCCAGCGGTTCCAGAGGAGAAGATCTTTGAAATAATACTTTTCTGGAGGGTAAATCCAAGATGGCCGCCGGGGCTTTTGACCAATCGGCTTCTTCTTTTGATATGCATTAGATCTGCCATTCCCCAATATATGTGTGAAGTTTCGACTTCATCGGTTAAATAGCGGCCAAGAAAATGCGCGTACAAAATACGGCGGAAAAATAATAATAATAATACCAATAATAAGAGGTTTGCAGCCTCTGGCTTGCAACCCTAATAATAATACCAATAACAAAAGGTGACCAGCCATACTGGCTTGGCCCCCTAATAATAAGCTTTATTTCAAGAGGGTGGTACAATACTCAGTCAGCTACAGGCTGATCTACCCTGAGGCCCTCACACACACACACACATGTACAAAATCAGCATCAATAGAGAAGAATATTGACAGACATATATTCAGTAAAATAAAATAGTACTAATCAAACATTTTTCATATATTGAGTTCTAAAACTCTGCACTGAGGAAGCACTATGGCATTCTGGTTTATTAGAGGTTTATTAGCATAAAATTCAATAACCAGCTATGCAATCAGATTGATACTGAGGCTCTCAGAAGCTTTTTCTAGGAGTATTTCCTCCAGAAATCCTTTCAAATTGAACACCACCACTTTTTTTTTTTCTTTTTTTTTTGAGTTTGGGCAGAAGCCCAATCACATGCACATGTATACACACCCGTGTAAATTTGCACACTGTGCAAAATGAAGCAAACGTGTGCAAATTCGGCATGTGAATTCACTTACATGGAGAGCAAATTTGCACCTGGTTCAGCAGTTGTGGAAAAATATATTTACACATGTGTTAATTTGCACTGTATGCCATGTGAACGCACTGCAAATATGCACACCATGTATTTGGAGAAAAACAGAGATACTGTTCAATCAATTTAAAAAAAAAAAAAGTTCAGTGAAACATTCTTGTGCCATATCCCCATAAATTAGTATTGACAAACAGGCATTTTTGTGACATGGAAACTTTAATCATACTTCTTTTTGGGTCATGGCAATGTTTGACCTTTGGTATTGTGACTGTAATGGCTTCATTAGTCTTACAAGAGTAAGCCACCTCGGAAATTCGATGAGGTAACTTGAATTATTATGCATAATTCCGTTTAATCCATGGTGACCCTGGCCTTGACCTTTGAACTGATATTCCTACGAAGTAGGCTACAGATCGCAAATTGTCCGGTAATGAGTGAGTGAGTCAGTCAGTCCATCCGAATTCTTTCGTCGGCAAAATAGAACCTTGATTTTTGGCATGAACGTGCATAAGGGCATTGTTACCAACAAGTTCTGAGCTGACCGAATTCTGATGAAAATTTGATTTATAATTATTTTTTTTATTATTTATTGATGGCTCAGCGGGTGCACTGTCATGCCCATCGGGAACCCTTGGCTGTATGTTTCACTATATATATATAACACAGTACAAAACCTGGTGGGATATGCCATGCGTAATTGTTTTGAGGTCACAGCAGTGTAGCTGGGTCACCCCCAATAGGCCTATAAACAGATCAGAACTAACAGTCTGATAGACTTGGGATTCGAGAATGCAGTTAATACTGCCATGGTGTAATAATTAAATTGTTCTTAGAGGTCAAAGCAGGGAAGACAAAAATAAACAGATCTGTCTGGGAGTTAAAAAAATATCACACCAGATGGTACCGGTATTACATTAAACCATCGACAGTGCAGATTCTTTGAGTTCACATGTTGACGTCTTTATTAATTTATTACCGTTCCAGGGGACATTTGAACAGCTGCCGTTAACTTGAGACACACACTTTTGCTATATACACACATGATTTGATAACTGCTACATTATGGGAAACGAAATTAAACAGATATGTAATCAGTATTAAGATGCTGTATTTAAGATGCTAAGTACAATCCTCAAGTTCTACATTCATCAGATTGCCGATACCCAAAATGTGTTGTCTCATATATCTAGATAACAACGTGATGTAGAGATACTATTTATTCGTCTTTGTACCGGTCATGCTCAGGAGAATGACATAGAATCATTATTATCTTGTGCCGAGAAGGTGTTGGTCCTGAGTTGAATTACCGTAAACTACATCAATGCTACCTTTCTACTATAGGACTATATATAAGAATTTGTTGTATTGTTGGGAAAATAATGCGATTCAAAAAGTTGTTTTGGTCCTGGACAAGGGCACTGAAAACCATTAAAGAGATGTAAATGTATTTTCACACGTAAAGCCTGAAATCTACTGAACGTTTTATTATTCAAACTGTTTCCTTTAGTTAAACATGAGATTGATATAATCAAAACCCCTCGGCTTTCCCCAAGTGATTGTGACCCATGTGTAGTGTGAATTGGGGAAGAGATAGTTCTATGTGGGATGATCAAGATATACCGGTAGTTGGTTATATTCAGGCATATAGGACAGAAATAGAAAAATTAGATATCTGTAAAGGGGCATAACTCTGTAAAATATGGGTCGAGGGGAGCCACTTTCGATAGGCGTCTGACTTAGCACTCTGTAAAATAAGAACCGAGACGAATAAGCTGTACCGAACATGGATCTGCAGATTTAACTTGTACATTCAGCTACAGATAACAAAATTGGAGATTATTACATCCGAAAGAGGCTTAACTCCATAAGCCGAGGCGAGTAATCCTTTGTTGGCTTGTAGAATACAACAATATAAATAAGTTTCCAAAATATAGTAGCTATACCGAACACAGTTCTGCAGATAAAGTTGGTTACATTCAGGCATATAGGACAGAAATAGAAATTAATATATCAGTAAAGGGGCATAACTCTGTAAAGTATAGGCGGCTGACTTGGCACTACTGTAAAATAAGAACCGAGACGAATAAGCTGTACCGAACACGGATCTGCAGATATAACTTCAGGGATTCATACACGTCGGTTTTTGTCACCGGTATTCGGTGGCAAAATTCACTAGGAAACTCAATTCGGACTGTAAAAAACTGAAGTGTGTGCGTTTAGCACAGTAAATATTCAATTTCTCAGCTATAAACTCAATTCCGGTGAATGCTAAAACTCTTAATTCGACCAACAAATCCGTTTAAAAATTTTTTTAGACGTATGTGCGTCATTTATTCAGAAAAATTCGTTAAAACGAGTAAAAACGCACCTTGTTTACAAGATCGTTTACAGGAACACATTCTCCACATTCGAGATAGAAAAATTGAAGGGCAACAACTCGTGTCGTGTTAGTTTCCCTCAATTTGGGTCACGTAGTAGAAATGCGTCGATGTTATTGGGTAAAATGGTCACGTGTTTTAAAGTCTTCTCATTCAACCTCGCGAAAACCTGATCACCCGACGTAACCCGACTTTCTGATTGGTCAACCATGAATATCGTTTGAGTACGCAATGCGCCGTGGTCGAATTCGACAGAATCACAACGGTGTTTGGCTTCGCTCACCGAAACCACGCGTCGCGTAAACAACAGGATTTTTACCGAATGTTGAATAAATGTTCAGTATTCTTTATCCTAAGTGTAATTAGGAATACATATCGTGACATCTATAAGATTTTAGACGAGTTATTTAGTCGGAATGAAGCAAAACAGACCGTCCATCGTTAGTAATCTGAAAGTGATAAAATTTCTTACGCGAGATTTACAGTACAATATTTTTGCCAAATTGCGTTTCCTAAATATTTCTAAAGCTGTAAAATGCCAAATATGTTCCGAATGTATGTTCAGGGGTTCAAATTAATGTATCGAGCATCAAATACCATCCATTATTTCATTTTATTTGTCAATTCCAACGACTTGACAGACAGCGTTTTTGAACCCATTTTGAAAGGTTCAATCAACACTGCTTGACAGCCTGGCACTCGGAAATCGACAGCACTACTAGTAGGGTTAAGAGACAGTCAGGAAGGAGTAAAACACGTTCTTAAAATGTCAAGTTTTATCTTGGATATATTTCCTGAAATGAATTTAGTAAATTGTCATGCACATTGAGTCATTTTGCACAATTTCCACTTAAGAAAAACCAATCCATTCATACAACATGAAATCTCTAGATTCAGGTGATCGATTGGTTACGTGGTTGATCTACTAGGAGATCAAAAAACGATTACCTGGACCAAAAATCAGGGGATCAATTTTTTTATCACCCCGTGCGGTCTTATTTCGAGGCCTGTTCAACATTTTAGGAAAAACCCCTGATTGGGATTAAATATCGCAATTCAGATCTCGTTCATTCCAAATTAGGAAGGATATGGATTATTTAAATTGACAAAAATATTTTCATAACTGAAACAATGGGAATTGAGCCATCTCCGATAGACTGCACCCCTAGAAGGCTGACTTTGTGGTGATTCTATTCTATTCTTGTTCAAATAAATTAAGACAGTTCAATGATTATGTCAAATTTGATGTTATATTATTTTATTCTAAGCTTTAAACTCTTTCTCAGAACGATTACATATGGCGGCGGCAAAAACACCTAAAAACTCAATAGCAATCAGGACGCCGGTGGCAAAAACTGATAAAAACTCAATTGAGGTAAAAAAATACTGAAATTTCAGTATCCGGTGGCAAAATTTTGGACTTCTATGAATCCCTGAACTTGTACATTCAACTACAGATAACAAAATCGGAGATTATTACATCCCAAAGGGGCATAACTCCATAAGCCGAGGCGAGTAATCCTTTGTTGGCTTGTAGAATACAACAATATAAATAAGTTTCCAAAATATAGTAGCTATACCAAACACAGTTCTGCAGATATAGTTGGTTATATTCAGGCATGTAGGACAGAAATAGAAATTAATGTATCTGTAAAGGGGCAGAACTCTGAAAATATGGGCCGAGGGAAGCCACTTTCAATAGGCGTCGGACTTAGCACTAGATAAATAAGTGTTAGTTAAGCCCCGTTCACATGCACACTTTTACTCACGTATGCAAATTTGCATCCTATGTAAAAAAATACACATGTGTATTTCTTGTCATGTGAACGGAAATACACATGTATGTATATTTGCACTTTGAGTTTATTTGCATCTGGTCAAGAGCAGGTGCAAAAGTATATTTGCACATGTGTAAATATACACATGTGTATTTTTACACAGGTGAGTAAATTGTGTGCATGTGAACGGGGCTTAAGTCACACTGCTCATGTGTTTCATTATGGTTTACATAAATTTGTATCTTCTTATACCTTGTGAACGCTCAGCAAATTCTACATTTACACGCACATGTGCAAATAAATGCACATGAGTAAATTGTGTGCATGTGTTTCGAGCTATAGCCTAGTTAAATGTGCAGAATATTGGAAGAGAGTAGAGTAGATCATGAGACTACATCATGAGAGTAGATCATGAGACTACATCATGAGAGTAGATCATGAGACTACATCATTAATGTAGATCATGAGACTACATCATTAATGTAGATCATGAGACTACATCATGAGAGTAGATCATGAGACTACATCATTAATGTAGATCATGAGACTACATCGTGAGAGTAGATCACGAGACTACATCATGAGAGTAGATCATGAGACTACATCATGAGAGTAGATCATGAGACTACATCATGGGAGTAGATCATGAGACTACATCAATAATGTAGATCATGAGACTACATCATGAGAGTAGATCATGAGACTACATCATGAGAGTAGATCATGAGACTACATCAATAATGTAGATCATGAGACTACATCATGAGAGTAGATCATGAGACTACATCAATAATGTAGATCATGAGACTACATCATGAGAGTAGATCATGAGACTACATCAATAATGTAGATCATGAGACTACATCATGAGAGTAGATCATGAGACTACATCATGAGACTACATCATGAGAGTAGATCATGAGACTACATCAACAGGGTATGAAATAGACAAACAAATACTAGTTGCCCATCGGCAAGCACGGGCAACCAACACATCCAAATGCATTGCAATTTGGACAAAATTGGTTGCCCAAAGGAAATTTAGGTTGCCCTGGGCAACCGGGCAAAGGGCTATTTCGCACCCTGATCAATAATGTAGATCATGAGACTACATCATGAGAGTAGATCATGAGACTACATCATGAGAGTAGATCATGAGACTACATCATGAGAGTAGATCATGAGACTACATCATGAGAGTAGATCATGAGACTACATCATGAGAGTAGATCATGAGACTACATCATGAGAGTAGATCATGAAACTACATCATGAGAATAGATCATAAGACTACATCATGAGAGTTGATCAGGAGACTACATCATGAGAGTAGATCATGAAACTACATCATGAGAGTAGATCATAAGACTACATCATGAGAGTTGATCAGGAGACTACATCATTAATGTAGATTATGAGAATAGGGTTCACAAGCTTCAGACTTTCATAGACTCTAGAAGTGACAATGTTATATTTGATGTCTGGGCAATGACTTTCGTGAGATCAAGTGACATGGTTGAATGCAAAAATACAATGTTACAATGTAAATCACAAAATGTTTCATTCCTAAACTGTAATGTCTTTATCATTTTAGGGGAATCCCGCTCTCTAAAATGGAGGTAAAAAGGATCATTTTCACTCAATAAATCAGTTCACATAATGAATTCAGCAAAATCCTCTTGAGGCACATACAGACATATCTATCCGCATTAAATCGTAGTAAAAACGTAAATTGTCATCTATCTAATTTGCATAATAATAGGCCAAACATTCTTCGTGCTGTTTGAACAACATTGGCTGGTTCTTCACATGGCAAATTAATTTTATGACATGGAACAATAGATAAATCAATGTGGCTGAAAGTTCGATGCATTGGTTAAGAAGGAATCAAAAGTTATTGAGCAAGAACGACCTTTGTTACCTCCATTTTAGAGAGCAGGATCACCCTAACCTGTTTATTTTGCTTTATTCTCCAATGCACTAGAATGAAATGTAATGACCTTTTCGCAAAAGGCCATTTTCAAAGAGTTTCAATGTCTTGGAATTGGCAAAAGTGGAATTAGCACATTAGAATTAATGCACTGTCGAGGATTTGAAGGTAACCTATGAAGGTTGTCCATGTAAATCCTTACCCTGGATGGAGGGTTGGACTGTCCCTCGGTGTCTGTTTTCCACAGTTTCATAGTGATATGCGATGCTTGAGCAGTTTTCATCACAGTCTCATCTTCAGCTAGAATGGTTACTGAAATATCTGATAATTGGGACAGGAGCATTAGGACTATAATATCATTTAGTCCTACGAATGATGACAAGATAAATATATGAATATCACAATATTGAAATCTCAAATGAAGCTGAACAGAATATGAAATGCATGTGTAGAATAGGTTATTTGTACACTTGTTCCAGACATATTCACAACATTCTCAAGGACTATAAACTGTGAATCTTGTCAAAATCAGGAAGGTAAATTATCTCCCTTTACCTGATAGTTGGCCTCCTGCCTGATAGGTGGCTCTGTCATCATAGTCAACATCAATTTGAACTGGACGGTTAGGATCAGGCTGTAGACTGACACGGAGTTTTGGGCCAGAAACAATATTTTTACTGGTCAGGAAGGCCTTGGGTTGGATTTCGTATATACCTCTGCAGGATAACAATGCAATAGGATAAGGGGTTGTGTTACTTTTCACACATGACAAAAGTTGATGGTAAAGCAGAGTTATATTGAAGTACTACCTGGAAAAAAACCCACACTACTGATTGAAATTATAGGCACAAAAGATGAGTCCTTCACCATTCTGGCAATAGAGATAAGTGTCAAAATCACATGTTAGAAGATTGGAGAAAACCTCAAATCCAAAATTTAGGTAGTTTGAAAATCAAGTGTCAATTTGAGTTTTCCCATCATATAAGTAAACTTTTTAGAGTTTTAAGGGATTCATTTAGTTTATCATTCATTCTGAATTGATGTGAATTGGTAAATGCTCCGGTAAATGAAAGGTAACAAAACCACTTGAGAACAGTTAAGACCCATTGTTGCAGGTGGCAATTATTGTCCATCTTTATTTAGCATGGTTACAGTTTTAGACGTTCTTGTGTTAAATACATGTGTAAGGTACATCAGCAACCAGTAATTATTTCATCTGTGCAGTGAGCCATTGACGTTATCACCGAGTGAGGCTGTCAAACAAAATTGTCAAGAAATTCAGCCCTATCTGACCTGGGAGATTTTGGGGATGTAGGTCAAATTGGGGGAGGGGGTGGCTAATTATGGATTACACCCACACCACCCCTAGTTGAAACTTACCATACTATATCTATGGGACAAGCTTTAACAGAAAATAATGAAGATGGCGGCAGGGACACCATTTTCCCACAAGGCATTTTTCAACCAATTTTTTAGTTTGAGTTTTCTAATTATTTTTTATGCAATTTTTGTTTTTGCACAAACTGCATGAGGAATCAGTAAATAATTATCTGATGAGAAATAAAATAGTTTTTGAGACATTTGATCCACAGAAAAGCAAGTAAGAAGAAGAAAACCGTCACTTTTCAGGTACCGCACAAAGCCATGATTTTCAATTTACCCCGAGATCCGCTGCAAACAGGTTCAAAAGGATCCCAATGTGATACGCTATCAAGTCACAAAGTTTCAGCTCTCAATTGTCCTCCTTTTCATAGAATAAGAGAACGGTTCACCAGGAATGGTGTTGCTGTTAAAAGATTATATTTTGTGCTAAACTTGTTGATTTTATGTGACCTTTACAAGTCAACAGTCAATATCGAGGAGATCATTTGTTGATGGAAGATTTTCCAGCTATCTGTGGAGACATGTGGACATTTGCTTACTAGGCACAGATACATCTTCTTGAAAATACTTTCCTATGACTTTCAAGGACCTAAATTGACACTTTTTTTCCATTGACTTTCTTGCATCTTTCAAGCATTACATACACAAAGATTTCATGCGATTTCAATACTTAAATCGCGCAAACAGCATAGAATAACATAACCAACAACATAATTAGTGAATATATTTTATCAAGGCTAAAATCAAGGACCAACAGATGAAACATCTGGAATTTCAAGTACTTTCTAAGCCTGTAACTCGGTATTATCACTTATGTACTGTGATATGAGAGATGATACTATGCAGTCGGTATAAAGAGCTATGATATGGGAGTTGCACATCACGACACTGCCACCGATACAGAGACAACCACATTGTTGGTTTCGCTCCACTTTGATTGAAAAGGGTGAAAGAATTGAGGGAAAACAGCAATATCCGATACCTATAGCTCCTGAGATTAACACTTCATAACTGTCGTTATTCATCAATAAATCCATAATTTAGAACTTTACGGGGACAACCTACCGCACGCTGTCGGGGGGAAGGATGGGGGGGGGGGGGGAATTTGAGGCGATTTGGCGATGACAATATGCGGCGATCGTTCACCTGTTCCCAACGAAAACACCAGAATCTCATTCTAACTCAAATTTTAAAACATTTTACATGATTGACATAATGACATGGTTCAGTGAAAAATTCTCTTAAAATTATACATTTGTAATGCTACAGATGTGCACATACGTCTTGCTGAGGGTCCAATCTCTGATATTCCAGGGAAGTATGCTTTCTCTGCAGGGCTCACCCTGATATGGTTTTTAGGACCGGATACTCACCTTGATATGAATTCAACAACCTATTATTATATACATATTGAATTCAAGGACTTTTCAGGTTTTCAAGTACCAGTGTGAACTCTGCACAGAGGAGAGTTGGATTGCAAACCTGGTAGATAGAACCAAATACTGCAGGGCTCTCAAGGAGAGGCGAGCGATCACTCGCGCGCGCCTCTTGCTCTCCTGAAATCAAAAAATGGCGAGTAGTTCACCACTCGCCTGTTTTCGTCGGTCAGAATAAAATTTAATGACATCTTCAGCTGTTGCTGTCAAGTTCTTGGCTTCCAAAATATCTTGTTGTTCATCATTGGCATGTTTCATAGGTAAGAATAAAGTTTAATGACATATTCAGTTGTCGTAAAATTCTTGGCTTCGTAAAGATCTTGTTGTTCAGTAATTTCGGAAGGCTTCCCGCCATTTCCGCTTCATGTGTTTGTGCAAAAAGTATAACCCTGTGTCGGAACGAAATTACAGATCCGTTATGGGTAGACTGGTTGCCTCCCTTGTATTTCCATACAGACACGTTTTGAGACGTGGGTTATGATTTCCACAAATATAAAATCCGTCAAGCACCACGGCTCAAACCACCATGGCATCACACCGTTTTAAACATAGTTTCCGATTTTGTTTAACATAACATCACTCTATTTTAAACATTAGTTTCCGATTTTGATTTTCTCTCGCTGTTAAGCGGACTTTCGTCCCACGATTAAGTCCATGCTTTTTATTGCTCTCACGCAATTCCGGTGGGTGTCAAGCACGCCTTTTCGTTCCTGACAATTTTGTCACTGTTAGCAAGCTGTTAGCGGAAAATTGCACGATGTCGAATCCGAAAGGAAAGCCGATAGAACTATCAACGTACCTAAAAGGGGAGAGGAACCTACATCAGTGTTCCGAATTAAAGAAGACTACATGTACAAGACCGTTCTGAAGCGCGCATATGTGACGCACATATTCTGTAATGTACTTATAGAAGTAATTTTAGCATTTCACTCGCCTCACGGATTTCTCAGGCGAGTGATAAAAGGACTCGCCTCACTCGCCTGAGCTTAAATGCAGGCGAGTGACGAATCACTCGCCTTCATTTTGCTCCTTGAGAGCCCTGTACTGTATCTGATACTAAAGGGAATGTGCTGTGGAATGACTAAATGTATACTGTCATACCTCTCTGAACATATATATATACACATACTCACGTGTTCGCAGTGACAGAGAGGACTCCAAAGTTGACTTTACCCTCAGCATTCGTCTTTGTTGGTGCTATAGCAGGTATGAACTACAATTGTAATCAACACCAAATATCAAAACCTTCAGAACAGCTGTTACAATGACCAAATAAGAGTCTCTCACATTACATTCTGTTCCACCAATAATGCTCCTGCAACAATCTGGCTTCGAAGTGAAACTTCCAGTTCCCAGCATGGAGAGCAATCCCAAGTGAGTTACTGCGGCAAGGTACCCACATATCAAATTTATTCTGAAAGGAAATTTTGACTTGGGCCCCAGGTGGCACCTCCTATTGATGGATCAGTATGAAAAACAATGAATCGTGAGATATTGAGGCAAGGTACACCTTCCCAAACTTGGAAAAAAACCATTAATTTTTCAGGAGTTACTGTCTGAAAACAAAATTTTAACTTTGCGGATTGGCATGAAAAACTATCCAAAGCATAATTTTCAGGCTAGGTACCCATTTAACAAATCTCGATAGAATCCATTCATTTGTTCAGAAGTTACTATCAAGAAATGAAGTTGGCCGGATGCATTTTAATTTGGCCCCTCAGGTGGCGACAAAAAACAATCCCAAGTGAGATCTTGGGGCAAAGCAGTTTTTTCAGAATTTACTGTTCAGAAATGAAGTCGGACAAACAGATGGTGGACAGACACGAAATACTATAGTCCATCTTAATCCCTTTGGGCACTGGGGGATAACCAAGAAAGATAACAAATTTTGTAAACTTCGTTAATTTATAACTATTTTTGATGGATAGAAATATACACAAGTGACATATAGACAGAACTACAGGGCATGAATTTAACATAAAACTTTACCAGACCATCGGGCTGGTATATTTCATTATACAAAGGTGAAATTCTTTAATTATAACCAGCCAGTGGGACTGGTTAGCTAGCTTTAGAACTATATTCAACCAGACAAGTTCTAAATTCACCAGCCACGGGCTGCCGGGCTTGTGGCAATTTCGAGCCCTGAACTATTGAGAAGAATGATGGAACATTCAAGAACACTAAAGTTTTATATATTCAGCTTCAGGGAAATCACTAATGGGGCTAACGATCTAGCTTCCTGATTTCCTAAAATACAGAATACAATCAATGTAATTACCTTGATTCCAGTGTCTTTTCCAACCATAATCTTGATGTCTGCCTCATGGGATGGGTTTCCTCCCTTGTCCACCAGTTGTACCACCAGAGGGTGCAGTAGTTTGTTCTCGTTATATACTGTAACTAGCTGAGAATATAAAGTTCAGAGTTTCCCCAATGTGTTCTACTTCATTGCCATAATAACAAGCGTTCTGAGAACCCCAACTTCTCACCTTGCGAAGTCATCCGCTGAAGCTGCAGCAGTATTGAAAGCATACATGTTCAGCAAACTTACTTATATATGTAGAGGTGTACATGTAAATTTTTGCCTAATAAAAATATTATCATAGGAGTGAGTGAATAGAATTTAACATCGCTTTCAACAATATTTCAGCTATATCACGACGAACCAACTAAGCACCACCCAGCCCAGTTGTGTTCCTGCTACTTCAAAGAAGAAATCTTTGAAGCAGCATGGAACCAGACACCCTCCAGCCACCCTAGTATAAAACACTGAGGACAGCGCACAAGACACAGACAGGATGCTTACATGGTGCAATAAAGACAAGTGATATTACAGTGCTAGACATCACATCATCAAGTTCCTGTTGCTTCTCAGCAAAATGCATTGAAGCAACAGGAACCTGAACCCACCCAACCACCCGTCATTATCATTGGAAACGTTTTCTAGTCTAAACAGCAATAATTTAGCCAAAGTTAATATTTCATGTCACAAATAACACATGCACATCTGGTATAGACAATATCTGCAATAAATGATTGGGTACAGACAATAATGTCTGGAACAAATTATCTGGTACAGACAATAACATCAGTCCCATGTGGGATTACTGCCAGATAGGTCAATCCCATGTAGGACTATGGCTGGATAGGTCAGTGGCATGTGATTACTGCTGCACAGGGCAGTCCAGTGCGAGATTACTGCTGGATAGGTCAGTCCCATGCGAGATTACTGCTGGATAGGCCAGTCCTTCATAGGATTACTGCTGGATGGGCCAGTCCTGTGAGTTATTACTGCTGGATAGACCAGTCCCATGTGGGATTACTGCTGTCTAGTCCAGGCTTATGTGGAATTACTGCTGGTTAGGCCCGTCCCATCTGGGATTACTGCTGGATAGGCGAGTCTCGTATGAGATTACTGCTGGATAGGTCAGTCTCATGTGAGATTACTGCTGCACAGGCAGTACAGTGTGGGATTACTGCTGCATACAGCAATCCTGTGTGGGACTACTGCTGGATAGGCTAGCCCTGTGTGGGATTACAGCAGGATAGGTCAGTCCTATGTAGGATTATGGCTGGATAGATCAGTGCAGTGTGGGATTACTGCTGCATAGGCCAGTCCGGTCTGACACTACTGTTGGAGAGTTGAGTCCAGTATGGGATTACTGCTGGATAGGTCAGTCGCGTGTGGCATTACTGCTGGATAGGCCAGTGCCATTTGGGATTACTGCTGGATAGGTCAGTCCTGTGTGGGATTACTGCGGGATAGGTCTGACCTAGGAAGACATGAAACTTCCTAGTTCGTAAGGCGAGATAAAAAGTACAAACAAAATGATAACTATACCGCACTATGTAACTGTAGGCCTAAATGTGTCAGATGTCAGGAATAAATGACAAAAATAGCCCATTGAGCTTCGATACCCCTCAGCTATCAGTTATTGTCAACACCCAGCAATCATGCATTGTATAATATCATCATTGTATTTTTAGAACTAGATTACCAAAAATGTGACCTAGTAGGGTTGACTAACTAGTTCAGCTTTTTCCAAGGCCTTAATTGATGGAAAAATTTTGCACTGAGGTTCTGGTAGAGCATCACCAAATTCTTAGCTCTAAATATACTCTTCTATAAATCCTTGATACAATAGGTCAAGGTCAGTCATCTTCAGTACACCTCTGGACCTTCGCCAGATATATACATAGTATTAAGTTGGAAAGCCTAGCTATATTTCTTCATGTTAGATTATAATAAACTAGCATATGACCTTGAAAAAATAGATCAAGGTCAGTCAACTGGGATAGGCTTCTAGTCAATCACCAGTTGCATAAGTAGTATGAATTTGGAGACCCTAGCTTCAATCCTTCAAAAATATAGCAAATACTATAATTTGACCTTGATAAAACAGGTCAAGATCAGTCATCTTCAGTACACCTCTGGACCTTCTCCAGATGTATACATAATATTAATTTGGAAAGCCTACCTTTATTTCTTCATGTTATATCATAATAAACAGCTTATAACCTTTGAATGAAAGTACTCAAGAGTACTATTGTCTGGAACAGTAATGGATGTGCAATATCGATTCGTTGCTTCACAATAGTGTACATCTATTTCGATTTTCGGGAGTTTCCGAATTGTCACCGTAAGAGTTATTTGCCCCTGCCCACTAGTGGGCACTCAAGTCAGGGAAAACAATATATGTACTCAATAACATGAAAAGAGATAGGGTGCAATAAGCCTTTTCGCGGTTACAAGAATCGGGAGTGATCTAGAGTTCGCTGTGTGAAATGAGTTACCTGTATCTCTTTATTCAGCATTACAAAGGCATGAAAACAAATACAGTTTGCCATACACTGTTTACATCTGGACATCACAGAGAATATTTGAGCTCCTTGATGAAAGCTACCATGAACAATCTTTGTGCTGCTAATTATATGGGCAGGAGGCTCAGGATTTGTTTCCGCATCATTTGCCATTGTTATGAGAGCCGGCAAATAATACCTACATACAAACAATTGCATAATCCATAAACTGGCAAAATAAGAACAGTTAGACCTGAAAGCTTCATCCTCACTATAAAACCTGTAGTTTACTGTGACCTTTGAAATCCAGTGATGTAAAAAAGCATACACAATCGGAAGCATGAGTGCTGCTAGCTTTACCTGATTGCCTCATAATCGTATGCAATGGATACCAATTGGTTGGCTGTACTGGTCAATAGAAATTCCCATCGTTCTTAGAAATTTAATTTACACGTGCCTTAAAAGTTAAATTTTGAACTTTCGAGCGTGTTTTCAGCTCCAAATGTGCTCCACTCCAAAGTGTGCTCAACTCCCAGTGTGCTCAACTCCAAGTGTACGCTCAACTCGATCGTACAAACCAGACCTATTAAATTTGGGACAAATTCACAATCACGATTTGGCACGGACAATTGACAAATAGGCCAAAATACTAATCTAAGTTGGCCAACTTTGTGTTATAAGAATTCATTATTTAATTGCCAAATTATGCGACAAATATTTTCTCATTACCAGCACTGAAATGTAAATGTTGTTGTTGCTGAGAAAGGAATTCTGACGAAACGTTTTCCTTCAGCTCAAGTTGGGCTGTAAACAACACAAACAATGATTCAGTTCAAGGACGTAAATACAGTATGGTCTGGTACTTGCCAATGAATCAAACCAAGTTTTTGCCCCACGTCGACGGTTGTCCACTTCACACGTCTGCTTATAACGGGCAATGCATGCGGACATTAAAATCCCGCCAGAAGGAAACCACGAGGTGCTGTGGAAACCCTTGTTACCATGTGCATAGTTCAAACATAGTCCACTAATTCACGAGCAGTGTGAACAAAGCAAGGTAAAAGATACGACTGGCGATACCGTTAAAATACAGGCCTTCGCCTAATTCATCTAAATGTACAAACGTTTTTGGTTGGTTTTATCCCTTCGGAGTTAAAAAATGTGAACCTGCGGATTTTCTTTCCTTTGACCGCATCACTCGTTGGCTGGCCTAATCACACCCATAAGCTGGCCAGATGGCTCAGATCCATGTGAAAAACCAAATTTGAAAAGAATCCATTCACCTTTTCAGAAGTTATTGGATGTACGGACACACGGGCGAACAAACCCCAATAATATAGTCCTTTTTTAGCCCTTCAGGCGTCAGGGGACAATAATTAATGGCCACAGATTTTGTTCAGTACAGTGAATATTTGAAATCCAAATGATTGGAAAGGTGAATACGAAGCTGCGCATCAGAAAACCCCTCGGCTCTGGGCGCCAGCCATTCATAATATATTCAATTTGAACCAAGACTTCAGGAACACCGAGCAGTCAAGTGACAAATATACAGATTATGAAAAATTTTGTAATTAGAAATGGTCGTTTCCATCCAATCAGAGAAACCGGTATTCATTACATAAGTCTTTTGATGCATCGATGATGTATAGCAAATTTTACATCGAGCATTTGAAAGTTATCAGAGATAGAGATCATTAATGATTTCGCATAAATTAAAGATGGGGACCCATCCTTCCCACCACTCAGGAGAACTGATGTAGTTATTCATTGCAAGTCTTCTAATACATGGATGCTGTATACCAAGTTTCATATAGAACACTGAAACGGTATCAAAGATATACATCATTAAAGATTTTGCATCAATTAAAGATGGCCACCAAGGTTTCCGCCCAATCAGAAACACCAGAACTGTCATTTATCGTAAGTCTATTGATGCATCGATGATGTATATCAAATTTTACATCGAGTACTTGAACGGTATCAGAGATAGAGATCATTAATGATTTTGCATAAATTAAAGATGGCCGCCCATCCTTCCCGCCACTCAGAGGAATTGATGTGGTTATACATTGAAGGTCTCTTGATACATCGATGCTGTATACCAAGTTTCATATAGAACATTGAAATGGTATCAGAGATATACATCATTAAAGATTTTGCATAAATTAAAGATGGCCACCAAGGTTTCCGCCCAATCAGAGAAACCAGAACTGTCATTTGTCATAAGTCTCTCGATGCATCGATGATGTATACCAAATTTTACATCGAGCACTTGAACGGTATCAGAGAATGAGATCATTAATGATTTTGCATAAATTAAAAATGGCCGCCCATCCTTCCCCCCCACTCAGAGGAACTGATGTGGTTATTCATTGCAAGTCTCTTAATACATCGATGCTGTATACCAAGTTTCGTATAGAACACTTGAATGGTATCAAAGATATATATCATTAACTCATTCAGTACCGAGCGTCATTTCTGGCCTCAGTTCCAGTAGCTCCACAGCTGAGTCTCAATGTGTGCAGTGCACAAATGTCCATCACAGAAGCTGTCGACCAAAAGTTCATTTCAAAAATATTTTGTTTATGAAAGTGAATAAAATTTGAAACTTTATATCTCCATGAAATACACAAGCATCAGAAATTGTGTTTGTGTTATTTTTATAATTATATACATGAAATTATGCATGCAAATTTCATGAAAACATGTTTTTATCTGTTTGAAAAAAATGCTTCAACAAAAATAACATCAAAATTGTCATGGTCTGGTTTCAGATGTACGTAATCTCTGGCTGGTAAAATTTATAGCTGATTGTAGTATCCATTCCCAGGATAAAGATGATAATTTCCTCAATTTATTTCGTCCACATATAACTTATAAATTAACGTTTTTATCTGGTAGAAATTTCGTTGATAGTGATTATATTACACGCAAAATAATGAAGCAGAAGTTTTTTTTTTTCTCGTCTGATTCAAACGCGTCCGTGCTCCGTTTCCCTGAACCGATTTCAATGCATGACGTATCATTGTAAAGCCCATTCATTCAGCTTTCTTCTCGTAGTAGAATCACCATCGGTTGGCCAGTGAAACGAAAGATTTGATTGGATTGAAAACAGCAATTTCACAGTGTTCACGAAACAATCTTTCTGATAAGCCCGCTGTTTTGGGCAAGTGGATTGGATAAGAGCTGGATAAGAGCGTTTACGTCACAAGGCGAGCCAATCGGATTGCCTCATTCATCGCGGGTTTGTTTGGGGAAATCAAAACAGAAAAGATGGAGGGAAATTCTGACAAGTTGGTGTCGGACAGTAGCGAAATATTTGGGAAATAAATTTACCAAACGTATACGATCGTAGGAATTCTCAACAATGGATATATACCTGTACCTTGACAGAAAATTTGACAGAAAATATCTCGTGAATTCGTCAGATTTCTCAAGGAATCGTATGATTCTTCCAGGTATTTGAACATTTGCAAATGTCTGCCGAAACGGCGCGATGTTCTCACAGATCTCTTCTCGGATTATAGTTTTATTTCGTTATATTTCGTTATATTTTTCATTCAATACGAAAATGCTTTATATATAATCGGATAGATAGCGATCTTATCTTTCGATATATGTATGGTTTACGTGATATTTCTTCCTGAACAGACCAGGAAAATAAGAATTCCAACGGTGGTGTATACGGCCGACTTCATTTTGAAAATTTTCGTGATTTTATTTTTTATCTGCGTTTTCAAACAACGATCTTGAAATAATTTCTCTGTTAGTCAAATCCAAATTTCAGAAATTGTTACGTGAGAAAATAAGCTTCGTAAACATATAGGCCTTTAATTACATTTGACAATGCTTAGATATGAAAATTCTATTTTCCCACGACAGTTATGATTTGCGCCATATGGCGTCGATGGGGTTGAGGAGGCCCAAATCTGCGACGCCAAATGGCGCTTACGGTACCGAATGAGTTAAAGATTTTGCATAAATTAAAGATGGCCGCCAAGATTTCCACCGAATCAGGGAAACTGGTTTGGTCATTCCTTTGAAGTTTCTTGATGCATCGATGATCTATACTAAGTTTCACACTGAACAGTGAAATGGTACCTGAGATACACAAGATTACTGGTTTCGCATAAATTAAATATGGCCACCAAAGTTTCCAACCAATCAGGTCCAGATTCAATAGGGTTCTAGGTCATGAGCATATAGATGTGCAGTGCAAGTTTGGTGTGCCTAGGGTAAGTCGTTCTAAAGATATCTTGGTAACGAGAAAGCTGTGATGATTTCGCATAAATTAAAGATGGCCGCCAAAGTTTCCAACCAATCAGGCCCAGATTCAATAGGGTTCTGGGGCATGAGCATATGGATGTGCAATGCAAGTTTGGTGTGCCTAGGGTAAGTCGTTCTAAAGATATCTTGGTAACGAGAAAGGTGTGACGGACAGACGGACAGACGGACGGACGGACAGACGGACGGACGGACGTACGTACATGACGACGACAATACCCTTCGGCCAAATTTTGGCCGAGGGGTAAAAACCAACAACACCTATGATATAAACTAATTCTTTCACCTGTTCAAGATTCCAGCCAGGTAAGATAACACCAGTAGGGGGACCAGCCGTCACAGAAACCTTGAGATAATCCTTCAGCTCCTTCCACTTGACCAAGATCTCTTTCACACCAATACCACCACCCTCAAACTGTACTGATTGTATCATGAATGCACAGCGGCCCTGTGATAGACGAGACAGAATATTAACTTTGATAACATGACAGTTATTTTATGTTATTTCTTTGACAGGATCTTCAGAGCAAAAGATAACTCTTTTGCACAATTTATTATGCCGCGGAGAGAAAAACATCTCCTAGTGGTGAATAAATTTTCGTCTTAACTCTTGATCTTAAGTTTGGAGAGCTCTTCAACTCTTGTAAGTCTCTGAGAATAGTTTGTTGTGAAGTGGAGGGTGAGGGATGGGGGCGGAATACTACCTTTCCCTTGTTGATGACAAGTTCTCCCATATTGAGGTGATCGCCCGATACCTCCAATTCTGTCTTGGGGTCATCCGCAAACTACAAAGATCAAAGACAACGTGCAATCTACAACTGGGCAGTCACATTCTGTTTTCAGAAAACTAGGGTCAATCAGAAACCAAGATTTATATATGCAAGTGATCAGGTGAACTTCTTGATTGAAGTTCAGAAATCAGGTAGAACATAAAAATGGAAACTCATATATTCTCAAATCAACTTTATGGCTATACCGGTAATGAATATTCCCTATTGAATCATTACACAAGTTGTAAATAACTGTCAACCCGTCTTTAGACCCTTTAACCCGTTAGACCCTCTCCTAACCTCTAGGATCTGCCTCGGATATTATCCTGGATATCTTCATATGATGACAGATGGAGTGAGGGAGTAAATATGATTCAACATCGCTATCAACACTATTTCAGTCATATCACGATGTTTTGTTCCTATTCCTTTTCACACTTAAAATCACACGGTTAGGGTCCTATTCCTTTTAACACCTGGGACCCCATGGGTGTGGTCCTATTCTTTAAGAATCCTCCCGCGGGGAGTGCATAAGTTGAATAAGTGTGGCATCATGTAAGCTCCCAGAATATATTCTTAGATGGTCTGAATCTCGAATGGACCAGGCTTCCTTGTACCAGGAATCCTTCAAAAGTCACAATGAAACATACAACCAAGGGTTCCCGATGGGCATAGAGAAGTCATGACAGTGCACTCGCTGAGCCATCAATAAATGAAAGCTCGTGTGAAACACGGGCGAAGAGCATTTCCCCAGATAATTTTGTAACATTTGGTACTCACAGGGCTTTAGATCTCCCCAATTTGGGCACAACCCCTATTAGTGGTGGCAATTTTTTTTAGGATGGGACAGAGGATGGCCAAAACCCAGTGTGAGGCAACACCAACTTTATTTTGCGTTTCATGGGCCCACCGACATTAAAAAATCTAATAAAAATAAAATGTCAAATTGCCACTTTTATATTCCCAATGAAAGTTTGAACATAAATACTTTTACCCCTCCTTATTCCTGATTGTATGAATTAGGCTGCTGTATTCTACCTGAAACAATGACAGCAAATAAAAATGCCAAACAACAAAAAATAAATACCTTTCACTATAATTTTTCACTCTAAGTCAGCGAATATAAAAAATTTACAAGTAATTTTTACATTTTTAAGCTAAAAACCTACCTTACTGACACATGCATGGGTATAGTGCCTATAGCACCCCTACTCAAGTAAAGAAAATGAAATATCCCACAGTATTTCCTGTGCCACTGCCCATGCGCAAGTATCCCTAGGCCATGCACTTCCTCTCCTACACCTCGTGGTAGTGTCCCTAGCGGGGAGGCTGGGCGGGACAATCCCTGTCAGTAAGGTAGGTTTTTAGCTTAAAAATGTAAAAATTACTTGTAAATTTTTTATATTTTTTACGCAATAAAAACCAACCGTACGGACATATGGGTAGAATACCACACTCGGATGGCGGGAGAAAAAGAACCCAAATGGGAAGATGCATGAACAGAGAAACAGGTAGTCAGCATGGAAACTCAGGCTGACCCAAAATCCCGAAGGGAAAGGACTGCCAGAATTCCCGTGAGATAACTACAAGTGAATCAGAACAATGTTCGCCTAGTTATCTCCTAAACCGTAGGTCCTATGGGACCCCGGTGTAATAGCCAACTAAAATGGAGGAGTCCAACATGGCCCCCCCTTTTTTAAATGTGGGGTGGAATAGAAAGACACCATTAAAAACAGGATAAAAACACTAAGTTGTTAGTGTGTCCCTGATGCCCCGGCCCTGGTGATCCGCTGTGCTGTCACCAAGGGTCCCAAAGAATAAACGGACAACCTAATCGTTTTGGAGAGCCAAGAGGAGATTGAGTTTTTTTAAATCTCCTGCGGACTCTGAGGACCGAAAGGTATGAACAAGCGCCTCCACCCTGTCCGCAGGTCCATGAAACGATTGACATGCATTGCAAGAGTTCGAACCAGAGAATACAAATTGTCGTCTTCGAAATCTTGCGACAAAAAGAAGTTAGACAGAGCTGGGATTCTGAATTCTCGAGATGCTTTATGCAAACAAAAGAGACTGATTCTTAGTCACAAACTCTGGCGAAGTAGTAAGCAGAACGTAAGACCAATGTCTGTCATGCTTAATCTCCCTAACATCTAATTCGGGGACCCGAGCAGCAGATGCAAGAGCCAACAAAAACACAGTTTTGTAAAACAAAACTTGAGATTGACTAAAGCTAAAGGTTCAAACGGAGGTTGAGCTAAGCGCCGCAGAACCAATGCTAAATCCCACTTCGGCAACTAAGGAACTGTTGCTTGCCTTGTAAACCTAAAAGATCTGAACAAGGAAGTGAGGTTAGGATCCCACACCGGGTTAAAACCCGGGTGAATGAGTAGTGATCCTGGAAATAGCCGAACAGTATCCATCTACAGTGTAAGGCACCAAACCCCGGTCTTCAAACAAATATAGGAGAAAATCCGCCATTTGTTGAATAGAGGGTTGACTCGGATCAATGTGTCGAGAGACACAGCACTGCTGGAAGGTGAGCCACTTAGACTGATAGCAGTCTGATGTGGAGTCCCTAGTGGAGGACACCATCTTCCGGGCTGCCTCGTGAGAAAAGCCAGCCTGGGCTGATCGCGGATCACCTACACACGTGGAGGTTGAACCGACTGGGTTGTTGATGGAAAATCGACGACGTTGGTAGTCGAGATAGCTTTCCCCAAGGTGGAAGTTGCCTGGGGTCGTCTATTAGGAGTTCTAGCAAATCTGGAAACCAGGGCGAAAAGGCCACCATGGGACCACTAGATACAGGACAGAAGGATCTGATCTTTTGCAGAACTAGAGGTAGGAAGGCTATGGGAGGGAGACGTAAGCTACCAATCCCGAGCAATCCTGAGATAGAGCATCAACTGTCACTGCCATCGGATTGGAAACTGAAAGGATGTAGAGTAACAGTTGGATGTTCAACCGAGTGGCAAACAAGCTATCTGGAGTGTTTCCCAGATTTGGGAAAAATTGAGATAGAATGTCCGGGTTTAATTGCCACTCGGTCGAGACCACCTGATTCTTCCGAGACAAGGCGTCGGTCAAAATGTTCAGGTGTCCCAGTATGTGTTTGGCACGAAGAATCGTGTTGTTCTGCCAACACATGTGAAGTAGGATCTCGGTCTGTTCCAATAGAAGTAGCGACCGAGTCCCTCCCTGCTTGTTTATGTAGTCCTCCACCATCGTGTTGTCGGTGGTGACCAAAACTGTTTGACCCCGGAGTTCACCGTACCATGTCTGAACAGCACGAATGATTGCCATGAGTTCCAAGACATTGAGCAAGCCTCCATCGGAGCTCACAAGCCGGATATCGACATGGAGTCGAGGTGGGCCCCCAACCCTTCATCGAAGTGTCCGTAAACATGTGACATGTTGGATGAAACGGAAAGAGGGTCACACCCTGCATCACATAGAGGAGGTCCAACCACCAACGAAGGTGATGATTGACATCTCCTGTGACAGGAATCATAGGATTCAGTGACCTGCTGACCCAATGATGATTTAGATATCTCATTAAGGGTCTCAGTTGTAGTCGACCTCTTGGTGTGACATCCTGAGTGGAGGTCAGTAGGCCAATCAGTGATGCAAAGGTCAAGGTCGACTGACGAGAAAATCGAAGAACAGAGGAAATTGTCCGTTGATTTTCTGCCAGCGTGCCAATGCCAGGTTGGTATCGTAGGATACCCCCAGAAAGGTACGTTGTTGGGTCGGTGTTAGCTCCGATTCGACCTCGTGTGGGAGATAACCCAAACATTCGAGGATGTGCCATTGGGGCTTTCCCCATTATTCCAGGACGGACTGGTTGACTGGGCCACATACCAGGAAGTGATGACCTAGATTGCATATATGGCGGTTGAGGATGAACAGACCTCGGGCCAAGCAAACGAGGATCACCTGAAGGCTGGAAGTGGAAATCTGGTATAGAAGGTGAAGGTCGACTGATACTCTGTGTCAGATTTACGACCGACCCCGCAACCGCATAACCATGGGCCAGTTGAGGTTGACCTATATTCTGGGATTGATCGTTTTTTTTAGTAACCCCTTGAAAAATAGGTCGTGACCTCATGGCTGATGATACAGATGGCACTAGGTAAGGCTGAGTAGGCTGACCTAGATAATATGGTTGACCCGATTGACCAGCAAAATAAGCCATATCCGAATATGGACTGCTAAATTGAGGTCGAGTGTAAACACTCTGATCGGGAAATCTAGACACAGGTGCCTGATAACCATAATTTGCCATCACACCAGCTATGCTGTAATCCGCCACCCTTGTCGACGTAAGTAGGTCACCGGAAGTCGTAGTCGTCGTTGACATCTTCAACTGGTCCATGGCTACCCCCGAAGGAAGTAACTGCCCTGACCCCATTTCTCTATGTAGGTCAGAAGCAGAAACTCGAGACTGACTAACAGAAGACTTCAAATGGGCCGAAGTCAAAAGTAGGTCAGACTCGGTAGCAGACACTTGACCTGCAGAAACCGACACAATAGGACAACATTGTCCCGTGTGTGGATCTGAGGTCGCATGTCCGGAAACATCTGTCCCAGAAATCGTCTGCGGCATGGCTCGTCTCCGAAGGTGACTCCATTAGAATGACCTCTCCACAAGATCTGATGATTTGTCCGAGGTCACGTCGGCCAATCTCCCCAAAACCTGGCCTGGTTTAGTCTTCTTTCCTGAAAGAAGATAAGCAAACAAAGGATTAGTGGGGAAGGAGAAAGGTGGTTAATCTTTATTTAAGAATGACACCAAAGTCCTATATTTATGGGGCTCCGCCAACACAGTACTCTGAACCATCTCACTCAAGTGAGAGAGGGAAGGTTGAGGAACAAAAGAATGCACTCCTGTGTTCACAGTAACAATAGAACCGGTTTTGGCATATGCCCCCACAAGGTACAATTGGAAACAACATTAGGCCAGAGTTGACATTCACTGCACTCAGTGTACTGATCAACAATGGCCATGACATGGCAGGCAGCTGAATGGGGATCAGAATCTGGTTTCTTCTGGCCACAAATACAGCAAAATTTTGACGCCATATCGTTCAATTCCAAAAGTATACTTCCCAGCAGTCGTCTTATAGATGACTTGAGCCACTTTAGATGATTCTCTGGTCTATGGAAAGCTGTAAATCTTCACTTTGACTGGAGCTTTTTCTAAGCACTACTCTACAGCACAGAGGAAGTAAAGGAGAGGAAGTGCATGGCCCAGGGATACTTGCGCATGGGCAGTGGCACAGGAAATACTGTGGGATATTTCATTTTCTTTACTTGAGTAGGGGTGCTAGGCACTATACCCATATGTCAGTAAGGTTGGTTTTTATTGCGTAAAAAATTGTTGTTGTTGTAAAATGCTGCTAATACTACTTAGGCAATAATGACATTCAATGTAAATCAGGAACCTTCACTGGCTGTGATCTATCACTCTGTCATGGTACCCATATTTCGCCAGTGATGCAGTATGTCAGAGCTAGGAAATGGAGGGTGTTTCAACAGCTCAGCCTATACAGCATAATTTAAGTTACTGTTGAATTACAACACATACGGTAATTTCTCTAATAATTCACCTTCCAAATTTAATTCGAAAACGGCCGATTTTTCCCGTCGTGATTTTTTCCATCCTAATAAAAACGAAAACAGGAGCATTTTCAATATACTCGTGAAACAATAAATTCGAACACTCCCGTTTTCGTCGTGGAGTTCGTGCCGCTGAAAGTAAAGTGAATATGTTACTCAGAATAATTTCTGTACAACTAAATCGTGACTAACGATACGCGTTGACACAGAAATAAAGTACAAAAGTTCAGTTTTTGTGGTTGCGAATTCTCCATATATCATAGAACTATGATCAGAAGTCCCTAACCGGGTTCTCATTAGCAGGAGGTTGGAGGCGAAAATGCCCGTCAACTGGCCATTTTGAGGCACCTACGAGATCAATAGAAAAAAAATTAACGGCAATTCGAATGATATTTTCGATGTCTCATTTTCTTTAATAAACAGATGATATGGAAGGACAAAGATATAAATGTTTCCCTCTGCTTGTCCCTGTCAGGGCTTCGGCGTAATAGTTAGTTTGTGCACAACTCCTATGTCGAGGGAGCCATTATTTCATTTCTTCAGATGTGCATGATGTGTCTCATACATTTTGACTGCAGAAAGGGAGCAGTTGAGTATTTCATTTGTGCTACGGGGAGATGTCAACAGACATGGATGCTGGTGTTTTATTCACTCACCAATCCAGAACGACGTTTCCATGTAATAAAATGACAGACGTCAGTGTTTCCAACAACATGATAATCCAGTTTATAATCAACGAGGAATCAACTTTATGGAGCGGACGAACATAAAATATGCACCCTCGCTGGGTCAGTCACATTGACATCTCACGAGTGACGTTGTAGACAACCCGATCATCATTGCAGGAATTTAGAGGTTTAGTTTTTATGTATTTTCAATCCTTGACAAGCTGGACATTTCTCTTTTTACTTCGTGTTTGATGGATAATGAACCAAACGTCGGCATCACGGTACAGATTTAGCCGGGAAATATGGTCGACTGACTGCAGGCACGTGTCGCAATACTGTCGGGCTACCATCCCTATTGCGGTAATGGAAACTTCCACTGACCCGGTGTTGTAATCCCACAAGGCTTCCCGACGAATCGAATTGGAAGAGTTCACTTTCAAAATAGGGAAGTAAGGCACAAAAGTTTTCAACACGCATATCGCTTTTCAACAAAAACAACGTGAGGGCAGATTTTTCTTTCCTTTCGTAGACCATATTTTCTTTGTATTTCATTCTTGAAACTTGCAACTCTGGCGGACAAATTCACGACCTACGCAATTTAATGATAATAACTACACAGGGACTGCTTGAAGTTGAAGAAAAAGAAAAAAACATTTACCTCGACAGATGGCTGATAACAACTTTTGGGTTGGTAGCTTTTCGATGCGGAGGGCGGGTTACGCCAACTGACATATTTTAAGGATGGCCAAGAGCCTTTTAAATGAACTATGATAGAGATATCAAACAAAATACACGGTTATCAATAGATCACCACGATCACGGTGAAGCGGTCCGCCATTTTGGATCTCCCGTGAATATCAGCGTAACATATAATTCGAACACAAGCGTTTTTCTGGAATTACCGCGACAAATAATTCTAAAGTAGCCAATTTTTTAAGTTGCGAGTTTCATCACTGCATCGCGAATTATTAGGGAAATTACCGTATAAAGGAAGTGGGAAGAGGTGCCGACATACTGGCAGAGCCACATGACTTCTCAGCATAGTCTACCGGTTAACCTATTCTAAAGCACATACCAAGAATCTTAACGATTCGTGATATGTGTTGTATCTCAGGTACGCTTTTATTGTACCTGTTCATGTGGCAACTTGGATGATATGACCACACGGCCCCTAACACTGGCATAAGTGGTATTAGATACAAATCTAGAGCTATGATGGAAATGCTCTGACAACTCGTATATTGGTAATTGGTGAGCTGTTTCGCTGTGACAACTCGTACACTGGGGATTGGCGAGCTGTATCGTCATCAGATGAAAATGACGACATTTAACACAAAAGACTAGTCTGTAAGGCCTGATGTCGACCCAGCATCAACTTCCCACATATGCCAACATATACCAAAGACCAAAAGGTCTGCACAGGGGGCAGGGCTGTTGAGGCTGTTGGAACACATGTATGCAAAATTTGCTAGATTGTTCTGAAAGACAACCACAGCCACAACAAATAGATTTGGAGTGTATGTTGGCAGTTAACATGTGACTTAACATAGTTTTTGACCTTGAAAAAATAGGTCAATCAGGGCAGTTTCTAGAAATGAAAGTCAGGTTCTGATCCCAAACTCCAGAGCTGGGGGTTCGGGGGGCGCTCTTAGCCCCCCGACGGGGTCTGGGCCAGCGCCCCAGCCCGAGAAGCCATTTTAGGAGTTTTACGGCAAAATGAAGCATTTTTAGAGTGTAAAAACTGACAGAACTAAGGGTGTTGGAAAATATCTTTTACTTATTATTTTGAACTTTTTGTGTTACAGTGTGACTCAAGAGAATAAAATAAAATATGGAAAAAAAATGAGTGAGTTCTGTTATCATTTCATGATCACATTTGGAGAGAATGGAGAGAATCTGTTTGTGACTAGAATAAAGTTGTAAAGTCCTGTTATCATTTCAGTCATTAGCTGTAAAATGCTGTAAAGTTCATGCATGTATTATGAGTAGACCCCCATGGGAACTTCCGCGAAAACGTTAAAAGCTTATCTTGAAATTTCTCTGAACGTTCGCCTGGATTCACAGGATGTCCGTGACAGAATTGCGCTACGGCCCGTACAGTTGGTTCGTTGTTGTGGGTGACCGTCGGCGTTTGCGGTTCATCTTGTACAACTATTTCGTTCCGTTGTTGTTGTTGTTGTTCATCAACCTTTGGCTTTGGTGAAAAATAGGAGGCAATAGATCTTGCGGAATTCACGGCCGTTTTCACAGCTGCATTGTCACTGCATAGCCTGTCCTTCGACGTATATGTTTTCGCCGTCTTATTATGGGATTTACAAGTTGTTGAGGGTCGCCCTCCAGCACGTTTCATCTTTTCAGTCGTAAAATTTCACCTGTCAAACTTTTTTTCCACATGTTGTGAGGGACTACGGCAGACTGTGAAGTCGCCTGGGAAATGTAACACTTACACGCGGGATAGCAGTGCGCTAAGGCATAAAATACCCGGGGCAGTTGAATCGGGATCACATCGGGTCTTTTCTTAGTCCATCATAAAATATCCGCCGAAGATTACAAATTTATGTGCTCTTTTATAGAATCGAACTAGATAGGTTTGCCAAACTTTCAATCATTTTTATATTTTCAACGTTGAGTTTGGGCGCCTTGGGAGTTTGGGCGCCCAAACGTTTTACGGATCTAAATTGGCGCTACATACGGCCCTGTCAATGTCAGTCCTATTCATTGACTTCAGGTCCATCATCAGTTGCATATGTGGTATCAATTTAGAATGCCTAGCTATATTTCATGTTATATCATAATATAAAGTATATAACCTTGAGAAAATAGGTTCAGTCAACTGGGATAGGCTTGTAGTCCGTCACCAATTGCACAAGTATGATGAATTTGGAGAGCCCATCTTCACTCCTTTCTAATAATAAATTTGACCTCGATAAAACAGGTGAAGGTCAGTCAATTTCATTAATTAGGCTTCTGATCCATCACCAGCTGCATATGTAGTATGACAAGAAAGATGGGCAGACAGAGAGACAGACAGATAGACAAACAGATAACATGGAAAATTCAGTTCATTTTGGGGCATCGTTACATAACATCTTCAAAGTCTAAATATTCTGTCAAAATGCACCAAAACACACCATTTTACATAGAGAAGAAAAGCAACTCCGAGTAGCCGGGATTACAATTTTATTCTGTATATTTCGCTATTAGTTCCAGCATCTTAAGCATTGAACAAAGTTACAAACAGCTTCATATGCACAGTATATATACAAGGCATAATGTGACCTTAGCCAATACGCATTTATGAATAGTAAGCCAGTAAATTATATCAGTCAAGTTGGACGGATATTAAAATGCCGTCATTTTCAGAAATTGTTAAATGTTAAGCGATGACCTGTCAGCGATCTACAAATAGTGTGATTCAGGTGTTACAATACACACTCCACAATTGTTGTAACTCCCATGGGAATATACAATTATGAAACATGCGAGTTACATTTGTAGGATTCCATCAATTCTGATGTGGATTGCCAAGAAAATTATACCTTAAAATGACAGTCCTTATCATGACATGTAGAAATATTCAATGTAGGTACATACCCACTATATCACCATACTTTATTCATTTGTGCAGTTTACTTAGTTCTTGCCAGATAAGAAGATTATGCATTGTTTTCATCAATTAGAGTGTGTATTGTATTACCTGAATCACACCATTTGTAGATCGCTGTCAGGTCATCGCTTAACATTTAACAAATTTCTGAAAATGACAGCATTTTAATATCCGTCCAACCTGCCTGACATAATTTACTGGCTCACCTATTCATAAATGTGTATTGGCTAAGATCACATTATGCCTTGTATATACTGTGCGTATGGAGCTGTTTGTAACTTTGCTCACTGCTGAAGATGCTATAACTAACAGTGAAATATACAGAATGAAATTGTCATCCCTACTTGGAGTTGCTTTTCTTCTCTATTATTGGAAAATCATCAGTGGTTCCAATGGATTACTTCAATTAGATATACATGTAAAAATTTCCCAGGTGGGATGTGCCATATAGCAGGTATGTATCAGTTTCACTTCAAAAATCTTTCTACTTTTTCAGTTCAAGAAATAATTATCAGCATTTGTAATTATGCTGTCAAAATGCAACAGTATGTTCAACAGCATTAACTGAGTGATAATTTGTGATTTTATTCATTGAAAACTGGCCAGAATGCATCCCCAGACATCTGGAAGCCCAAGCCTTCACAGCCACTGGAGATAAAGAAATGGACTTGGGAACAGGATCAAATTATTATATCAGTAATGGAGAGAGAAATCACACTAATTCTGGAAATGAAGTGTTTACTTTGTTGACACAAGGGGTGTACTAGTCCACTTATGTAAATTGCATTATGCAATAAGTCAACCATTACAGGTTTTATTACCAGAATAGTCAACATACAGGCCTCAATATGAGGCCTGAAAGGTAAAGCAGAATATAATGGCCTGAATTCAAGCTCACTTGAATCCTTAAATTTTCGATACTGACCATCCACTGATGCAGCCTAGACTAAGATATATTTAGCTGACTTTACCCTATGCCACATGATTATGCCAGCGCTAACAGCACCAATGTCCTTTCAATCCATTTTAAAACCATACTGTTAATAAAATTAGTAATTGAAAAAAAAAGAATGTATAATGAGATATAAATCAAACATTATGTTGATGGGCTGCAAAATCCGTATGAGAGGTGGTCCTTCAATTTCAATCAAAAAAAACCCAACTTTCAGGCCTTTGTCTGACAATATTAATAAACTTCATAAACAGATTAAATGCCAATAAATTGTGCTAAAAACATTTACTGTCTATAGTGCCATCCAATGATAAACAATATCACAAACCTACATGATGAAGCAAAATCCTCAGATGTGGCCTGGGGAATGTAGATATTGGACTCAAGTCGTGAGAATTTCATATATTTAAAAAAATGGCCATTTGGCTCACAAGAGATGTAAGTTATAACACTGGGAATGCTATGATCATGTTCAGCAAAACAGAATTACTTTTCCCTGATTAAGAAGCAAATTTCCATTTTTGTGAAAAGAAAATCTTATTTTGAAATGCAAAAATGACTCTCCATGATTCGCCAACACCACCAAAATCTTGTCAGTTCTTTGCCTATCTTGCAAGATCATTATACCCAAATTTCATGGAAATCGAACACGTTGTTCAGAAGATATGATGTTACACATGTTTACCTGCATTCATGTCTATAGCGCCACCTAGTGATGACCAAATGTCACGAAAAACAAGCGGGTGATATCTAAAGCCCTAGGGAGATGGCATATAAGAATTCAATGGAAAAAACTTTAATCATGATAATAGTTATAGAGGTTTTGTCGTCAAGTCAGATAAATGCGATTTTTCATTTAAATGGCAATTTGGTTCGCACCGAAAGGAAATTATCATGTCGGCAATCCTATATTTATGCTTGGCAACCTAGAATAGAACACTTTTTTAAATGTGAATTTTCATTTCTCGAAAAACTTTTTTTTGAGATGCAAAAAATTTTCCTTTATAATTATGCCAGCTACACCAAAACCTTTTTAGCACATTGACTATCCTTCGAGACCATGGTAATAAAATTTCAAAGAAATCAGACAAGCCGTTCAGACGAAATCGTCAGAGAAAGGTTTACCTATGCTCTGACTACAACGCCACCTAGTGTTGAGCAGCAGGTATCAAAATACAACCAGACAAATTTCCCAGGCCTAAGGAGATAGCACACCAAGTATGACCCGAAAATATTTAACGGTTTTAGAGATATTCACGTTTAAAGTCGCGGCGGCGGCGGATCCGGCGGAGCCGTTTCTCATGAAAACGTAAGAGCATCCACTTTGTGGAAATGCTCTAATAATGAAAAATAATTATAAATCAAATTTTCATCAAAAGTATGTCAGCTCAGAACTTGCTGGTAACAGTCCCCTAATGCTAAAAATCAAGGTTCTAATATCAACAGTTCTCCTTATTTTGCCGATGAAAGGATTCGGATGGACTCACTCACTCAATGACTACCAGACAATTTGCAAATGGTAGCCTACTTCGTGGGAATTACAGTAAGATGACTTGTCAAAGCCGCCAGCCTTCTTAAGCATTAAAGACTATTCATGAATCTAGGGCAGCTATGGGGAATGGAGCGATTTGATTGGTGGACCTAAACAGCATATTCATGATGGGTGGCTATTTCAACACAGCCTTTTTAGGAGGAATTCCCTTGTACCAAAATACAGAGAGTCTCACCTCTGTGACATCATTTCCAAATTTGTCTTTGATGTGAATTTCGATAAACGAGGCTAGGATCTCTCCCAATCGGACCTGATTTTTACCCAAGGATTTACACTTCAGCTGAGTTGGATCTCCAGGCTTGGCTCTGAAATCATGAGAAACATGGATGTTCTAAAGAAATGGAAGATATGCCCCAAATTCCCACTGTCAGACACAATCATGACGGTAAAACATGAGGGTGAGACTCACAAAACCCCTGGGCTTCCCCCAAGCGAATGAGAAATATGCTGAGAATGTGCAACATCTTATGGCTATACTAATCATCCAGAATTGTTCTTTTTAGAGAATATCATCAATTCTGCAGATATAACAGCTACATTCAAGAATATATATCACAAAATCATATCTAGATTAATCCACAAATAAGGGTCATAACTCTGTAAAATAAGGGTCGAGATGAAACATTTTTTGTAACCTTATAGAATACTTTATAAACAACACAAAACACAGGTATAGAGTAAAAATATATTTATTTGGCCAACAAATGGGTCAGACTAGGCTGCCAGTTGATGTCGTACCGTACTGTATGACGGGTGTGCCGTGTGTGAATTGCTCACCGAATATATTTATTTGCCAACAAATGGGTCAGACTGGGCTGCCAGTTGGTGTCGTGCCGTACTGTGTGAACGAATGGCTTTCACCAAAGGGCTTCCACCCGTGAATCAAGCAGCCACCATTGCTGTTTGCCGACACGTGACCAGGATATTAATAATTCATGCTACAGGTACATGTTGGTTATAATACATGTGACGGGTCCCACTGAGCCGGACAGGAGCAGTGTCTGAGTTTACAAACTGGTCCTAACATATTAGGACCCAAAAAGTAGATAAGTTTTCAAAATTTGGAAGCTGTATTGACAACAGTTCTTCAGAAAAACTGGTTACATTCAACCATATCCAAGATTAGTTCACCCGAAAAGCGGAATAACTCCATAAAATAAGGGCCGAGACGATTTTTTTGTACGCTTCTACAATACAACTAGATAAATAAGTTCCCAAAATTCAGCAGATGTACCAAACATGGATCTGCAGATAAAACTTGTACCTTCAACTACAGATCACAAAATCAGAGATTATTATATCCGAAAGGGGCCTAAGTAACTCCATAAAATAGGGCCTAGACAACTAATTATTTTGTAAGCATCAGACTACAACTGGATCAAAAAGTTTCTTCATAATTCAGTAGCTGTACCAAACACAGTTAATTATATATAACTGATTACATTCACGCATATATATCACACAAAAAATCAGAGATAACTGTACCCGAAAAAATGCCAAAAAAAAGGGCCGAGGCGAGTAATTTTTTTTTGGCTTCTAGAATACAACAATATAAATAAATTTCCAGAGTTGATTACCTTCAAGCATATATGACAGAAATAAAAATTAATATATCTGTAAAAGGGCATAACTCTGTAAAATAAGGGCTGAGGGGAGCCACTTTCGATAGGCATCAGACTTAGCACTAGATAAATACGTGTTCAAAATTTGGTGGTTGTGTCTCAAGCGGGTTTGCCTATAATGCGGAGACAATACCCCGAGGCCAAAATGGCCATGGGGGTAACTAGAGTCCATTGAACACAATTGCCAACCTCCTTGGCTCACCGCCTCACTTGCATATATTTGCATACGATACATGTGTAGTCCAACCTCTGGTAATAACGTCAAAAGTCAATCTACAAGAACCAAACGAATTTCAGATACATCGCTAAAAGGATTTAGGCTGTATTCCCATCAATGAGGTCACTCCAGTTGGAGGAAATGGGCAAAAATTGCTTAAGTCCAACTCCTGGTAATTGCATCAAACATCAATCTATAAGTTAATCAAATGGTCACCTCTTTAAGAAGAACATCCATTATTTAGATCTATAGCTTAAACCATTTAAGCTTTAGTCTGTTAGAAAATTTGGACAGACGGATAGACAGACAAGACCGGACAGAAGCGAGATGCCTTCTACTTCATAGAGAGGGTATACAGGAAGGATGAGACTGTGATTGGGATTATGCACACAATGCACATCAGCACAGTGAAAGATGAACGCGGAGTCTTCATAATGATTCTGATGTAACATTATATTGGATATGTGACATTCTTAAACTTTCAAAGGATTTATAATCAAAGTTCATCTGATATTCAAATCGCGATGAACTATGAGAATTTGGTCAGTCAGAATTCCCTTATCTCAAATATGAATTATGGTTGGAATTATGAATATGACACAGGTTAAACTGAGATTCAAGGGCTGTTCTAACAATTTGGATTTGTCTCCATTTCTGAACCCTGACAATCATTGTATGTTTAGCATGACAAAGATACTTGACTGATGGCAAATGAGCTCGTGAGCAGTAACCAAACGGGTAAAGACAGTCTTTTCTTTATGTAAGATTAAAGATGGGGTAAAAACATTACAAACTGCCATTACTGTAAACGTATTTTTATTCCCTTTTGCAGTTTTCTTCAATGTCACCTATGCGAATAAACATAATTTATCAAGCAATTTCTAAAAAGGGAGGCTTGAATATCTTATTGAATACTGTATGCAAGATTTCTCGGCAAAAAGTTAGAACACACTGTCAACTAACTTGATAATTGTTATGAGTAAGGAGTCAAAGGCTCTTGCAGAGCAATTAATTAATAAATGCTCATTTCTAAAAGGAACTACCGGTATTTAGAGGAGTCTCCTATTATGCAGGTACATACCTATTATAGGCTTAAATACCACAGGGATCCTGCCAGAAAGAAAAATTGGGGTCCGCAACTTACGAGGGAGCGAAGCGACCAAGTCTGAGGGAGCGTAGCGACCAAAGGGGGGAGAGTCCGAGAGGGGGGATTTACCCCCTCGCGGCGGCAGAAGATTTTTGATAATTGCCGTTTAAATTGATGGCCTGAGAGAGCGTCTAGAGATGGATTTTATTATAAAGATTAACAGCAGGAATGTCTGTTTAAAGTCTATTTACACTCTTTGCTACGTATGTATTACCGCGATAATTTGAACTTGGAAGCAGAAATCTTCCGAGACGGTCGCTAACCGAGCCGATACGCGGACGTGGTGGAGAGCACATGAACAGATTTTGATAGTGAGAACTGAAAAACATCATGGCACACAAAATTATGCCCTCAGATCATCTAATAATATACCCGAATGGTGACAGTTGTTAACTTGACCTTCCAGAGCTTGTACTTTCAGTTCCGTGGCCTGCGCTGAAAGACAAACACAACGAACGTGGATGGATGGACAGACTGTAGTCGCAGACTGTTAGCTAGAAATGGTGTGCTATCATACCTCGGGAAGCAGGAAATTGTCCACGTGCTTCAGAGAACTGTCAGGACATTGCCCTAATTCCGTCAATTGCCGTCTTTTCAAATGTGAATTTCCACATGTGTTTTCATTGATATTCACGAAGGGAAGACTTGGAGGGATATAAAGTAACATTTTAAACCTTTAGCTATCAAAAGGGGGATTTTTTTTTCCATTCAGTGGGGGGGGAATGGGTCCGTTGACGGACCCAAATAGACCCTAGCGGAATCCCTGATACCATATAATATACATGTAACAGTATGTCATTACTTCATAATTTATAGTGCGAGAACCTTAGGTATGAGGATATCTGAATTCGCTCTTGGAAGATACACCCGACTTGTAACCCCTATATCCATAATGGCAACAGCCAGTCTTGTCTTGGAATTAATTTAAGTCAATTGAATATAATATTAGAGGGCCCCCAGTTTGACCAATTCCAATAAAATGATTGAAGGATCTGGTATGCAAGTGGCCTGCGTTACATATACATGTACAGGGTAACCGCTTTCCAGTTAACAAGCTTGTTCCCTCCCCTCCCCCCCCCCCAGCCACCACCATATATAAATTCCTAGTTGACTTAGAGAGGTATATATCATGCATGTGTAGAACTTTAAAAAGTCATTATTGGCAGAAATTGTTTGATATACTATGCTTATCAACATAGGCAATGCTGCGGAGTAAAATCTGCTCCAGTAATCAAGCATCTAATGGGGAATAATGTCCATGACTTTGCCATTTTGAGGCATTTTTCTAAACAACAACAGTGGGGTAACAAAAACCTTAAACCATGAAAGAGAATATCCACAAATATTAAGGAATCTACAGTATCGTACACAATTTATCATTCTCAAATAATTACTGCATATTAACATCCATGTCAATAATGTAGGTTAAATCTTCTTACTCACTTGACTGTGAAGGTGAACTCAACATGGGAACCATCTAAAAACAGGATCTGACAAAATCTATTGTCAGAGGTGGAACTTGGGACTTTGATGTCAGAGAGAGTCCCCTGCATTAATGAGGCCTTGCTAATCTTGGGCGTCCAGTTAACCTGTGGGGAGACATCATTGTAACGTTACTCAGGTCACTTCAAATAGAACAGATCTCATTTTCATCCTTTGTAATATAGCTATTGTTTGGATATATCAGTGTATTTTTCACTGTTTTGTTTTTTTTTAAGTATAATGCAGTCAGATATTCCCAAGTTAAGTCTATTTTTTCAAATAATTAACTGATTTTGCTTCGAATTCACAGAGATATTTTTGTCTCCATTCCATCTCCTGTAGCAGGTTCAACAAAATCAGATGATAATTTAACATTCATAAACAGCACAGGTCTGCTCCACCAAATGCCTACAAGTTGAACATTCTAAATTTGTGCAGTCAAATAAGCCAAGCCATTCAGAGCTCCTGGTTAAAGCCTGGATAGATCACCGAATGAAATTCTTTCACAGCAATACAGACAGTTGACTATGAGCTGTTCTAAGCACAAGGCTTATTTATACCAGCAACCATTCGCAAAGACTAATCCAGACATTTTTTGTGGATACCAATCGACTACTAAGAAACCGAAAATCCGCAAAATGGAAAGAAAACATTCTGTGCAAAACCGATGTGTAGTGAGCTTAAAACATGCTAAAATACAGCCCACATGGATTTAGTCAAGAAGCACGATGCGAGTTGGAAAATTTAGTCTTTCCACCTGATGTACACAGGAAATAATCTATTATTTCTTTGAAGAATAATTAAAACTAGAGGTTCCGCTTTGACCCTTGAGTTGCCGCTCCGGCATGAAGCCTATGCTGGTTGTTTTTTTGGGCAAAAACATACGTCTCCCCCAACCTCCCACCTTGCCTTGAATGGGCACATAATTTAAGGGAAAGTGCTATAAAATGAATGTAGCAATAAGTATCTTAAACAAAGCTGCGTATCTAAAAATATTAATTACAAAGAAGCGATTTTCATTGTATATACATGTACAAGTAGATGAACGGTTGGACGGACATCGGACACGGATGAATGCATGCACACATACACTAAAACCTGATCAAATGCGGGGGCTATCCCAATGAAGCTTCCATCCAAGTTTGGTGAAATTCCATCCAATAGTTCTCAAGGTATCTTGCAGACAAAGCCTGTATATACATGTACAAGCAGATGGACGGACGGACGGACACTGGACGAATGCAGGCACACACACCAAAACCTAGTCAAATGAGGGGGCTATCCTAATGAAGCTTCCATCCAAGTTTGGTGAAATTCTGTTCAGTAGTTCTCCAGATATCTTGCAGACAAGCCCTGTATATACATGTACAAGTAGACGGACGGACGGACACCGGACATGGATGAATGCACGCACACACACCAAAACCTAATCAAATGAGGGGGCTATCCCACTATAGCTTCCATCCAAGGGGAGTGAGATTCCGTCCAGTAGTTCTCAAGATATCTTGCAGACAAGGCCTGTACATACATGTACAAGTAGATGGATGGACAGACGGACACCGGACACGGATGAATGCATGCACATACACCAAAACCTAATCAAATGAGGGGGCTATCCCAATGAAGCTTCCATCCAAGTTTGGTGAAATTCTGTCCAGTAGTTCTCCAGATATCTTGCAGACAAGCCCTGTATATACATGTACAAGTAGATGGACGGACGGACAGACACCGGACATGGACGAATGCACGCACACACACCAAAACATAATCAAATGAGGGGGGCTATCCCACTGAAGCTTCCATCCAAGTGTGGTGAAATTCCGTTCAGTAGTTCTCAAGATATCTTGCAGACAAGGCCTGTATATACATGTACAAGTAGATGGACGGACGGACGGACACCGGACACGGATGAACGCATGCACACAAACCAAAACCTAGTCAAATGAGGGGCTATCCCAATGAAGCTTTCATCCAAGTTTGGTGAAATTCCATCTAGTAGTTCTCCAGATATCTTGCAGACAAGCCCTGTATATACATGTATAAGTAGATGGACGGACGGACGGACACCGGACACGGATGAATAGTTCCATACGCCAAAACTGTCGTCAGAGGCTATCAATGGCTTCCCATCAAGTGGTGAAATTCCATCCAGTAATTCTCCAGATATCTTGCAGACAAGCCCTGTATATACATGTACAAGTAGATGGACGGACGGACGGACACCGGACATGGATGAATGCACGCACACACACCAAAATCTAATCAAATGAGGGGGCTATCCCACTAAAGCTTCCATCCAAGTGGAGTGAAATTCCGTCCAGTAGTTCTCAAGATATCTTGCAGACAAGGCAAGGGGACGGACAGACATCCATCCAGACATCCAGACTGACAGACAGACAGACAGACAGCACAAACACTAAATGTCTCCCCCCAACATAGTTGGGGGAGACATAAAAACGTCCATTAGAGTAATTGTAAGTAGTTTTGGTTTCGATTTTAGCCGACATTCAAATTGGTTTGTGAGTATTTGGGCGCGTGAGTTTGAGCACAGATACCGGTGTACCGGTATCAAAACCCTGATTGGACACAGAGTACGTAATTGAATCATCAGTTAATAATGACTGACCTTGAACAGTTTGAATAGTTATTAATGACTGACTGACCTTGAGCAGATTGAATAGTTATTAATAACTGACCTTGAGCAGATTGAATAGTTATTGAAGACTGACCTTGAGGAGAGAGAGTAATTAACAATGACTGACCTTGAGCAG